>JAPQRP010000024.1:36432322-36447395 GCA_037367295.1 Apogon hyalosoma | reverse complement strand
AATGTACCTTTAGTTGGACCAGGCATTAAAATGAACAAGAAACTGAAGAAAACAAGGGTGGTCTAATATTTTTTTCCGCAATTGTATAGTTTAACAATAATCTGATTGAGTGATTAGATTAAAACACCTGGATTTCTATGTACGTATACACTCCGAAAGAAATCCGATAATGGACTGGAACATCTAAACCAGGGTTTCCGATTATCGCATTTTGTGTGCATACAAACACATCAGATCTGATTATTACAATTATCAGATTACTCCCAGTTATTGGATTTTTATGGTCATGCAAACATGCTCAGTTTTATTGTTTTTACACATGCACAAATGTAAAAGAACGAAATAAATCAGATTAACCTGTATACATGCATGAAGAGTGTCGGGGAGAAATCCAGGTCTGTTAATCTGATTTCTCGTAATCAGATTACTACTGTTATCTGATAAAGCATATCATTAGCCTCATTACATAACGCAGTAAGTCATATTTTTGTGATTTTTTTTTTTGTGATTTATGCATATAATTAAGCAGCAGTGTGACTTTTGTGTCAGTTCCCACATGAATTTTTCTCTCTATTTAACCTTTCCTAAGTTATTTGTCACCATTTATCATAATATTATCGTCTGAATTTTGCATTTTTTCCAGTGAAAATCATCTATTTCCTATATTTAATTGACTGATTATGAAGACGTTCATAAAAGCTCAGAGTAAAGTCAAAGGTTATTGTGCCAAAACTAAAAAACTGAAGAAAAGGTGACTTTTTCAATAAAATATAGGATTAACTGGACTTAAAACAACTGTCTCTATCCACTGTCATTGATCCAACTCCACGGGTTTTACTGGTGAATCATTGTTGTAGAAGATGACGGTGTCTCCATGGTAACTATGGAGCCTCTCAACGTCCAAATGGGTCATATCTGATGACAAACTGTATTTTACACCGATTATTTTCATGGATTGATAGGATTAGTGGATTAACAGTTTAGATCAGTAGATGCTTTTGGTCGCTGGTGGATGTTTGGGTCTTTATGTGTTAAGAAAATTCACAATTTGGTCAAAAAATATGACTTCTATTAATGATGACATCAGATTATGCTGTTTACATGATCACATGAATAATCTGTTAACTCCAGAAACCAGATAATATTGATAATGAGTAATAGTGTGGATGTAAAGGGGCTCAGAGTCTCCTTGATATTCTCTGACTTTTGCTTTGCATTTGATCCTAATCTGATTAAAATTTGAGGAACATTTTTGCCAGAATTAAACACCAATTTGTGGAAAACTCAAGCATGATATGCACTGCGACAACGTCTTACAGAGTCAATTTTTCCTGAATTAAAACGTTACTTTGAAAAGTTTTGTGAATAGGGTCAAACAGCTCCCTTATGCCCAACGCGGAGCCTCATATTTCAGGGATTTTCTGGTACCAAGGGAGCTGGAAACAAGGCAAAAGGAGCAGATGACTCCACTAGTATTAAGAAATGTCACTTGACAAAAGAAGTTCTAAAAATAAGTTTGCATTGACGAAAGGCTTAAAAACCGGCCCGAGCACTATTTGAGATGATATAGGAGGTTTTCTCGCAGCGGGCTCATGTCTTCCTTTGGCCTAAAAATGGAGAGAGGAGTGCATTGCTTACTTTTTCCCCCCTCCATGTTTGTTTTCCTCTTGCTTTTGTTCACCAGTCTCCCCTACTGCTTTCACTTCTCTCCTTCTGAGTTCAGCCATCTTACCAAATTAAGATATAGCAGCAGCAGACTGACAGAGCAGCATGATGCCAGACATTTCAGATAAAGTTAGATAAAGTTTCTGCTGAAAGAACTTGAGATAGGGGTAAAAAAAAAAAGCTAAAAAAAAAAACAAAACGTCTTGTTTTACTTTGGAGAACTAAATTAAATCAAGCTAAATGAATGACTTTGTTTGCACACAATCTACTCTAAATGGATGCACTCCTCAGCTATAACCACTGTGCATGTTATGGATGTGTTTGTCAAGAATATGATGTTTACAGCATACCAGTTTATAAGAAATTAAAGCGCTTATGTCAAGGCAATCTTTGAGGCAATTACAGTGATTGTCAGGTTGCTGTTTTAATCTTACTTAGGTCATTATCAGTGTAAACACGACCTGATTGAAAACACCACTCTTTTTTTTTTTTTTTTTTTTTCTGCATCTTTGATATTCCCCGGGCACATAAATAATTAGATTTCTTCATATTATCTGCAGTTTTATAACTACATGGCAAGTGGTGACAACCAGCGTTCCTAGTGCAATAACAAAATGTTCTTGTTAAAGCTAATGAAAGGAGATCAATGACAACTTCTGGCTAAAGACTTTAAGAATATGAGCCCCAGACTTTTGGAGCTTCCACTAAACATGAAAATAACTCCAGTGAGACGTCAGCGAAATCTAATCGATCACAGGACTGATGGCACAGTGGGCATGCACGTTTTATCACTTAGGATGATCTGTTCTGTCATTTCCCGAGGCAGGGATGAGGAGGAGGACAGGTCTGAAGAACAATGAAAGTCTCTTTAAGTCCTCGCAAACAAGTAGAGCTGTTTGGTTTTAGCTGAGCTGCACAGACGTCATTCAAAGTGCTCGTGATTGATTCAGTACCGTCAGAATCCAGGCTTAGGTTAGGTTAAATGTTGCATACAGAAACTGGATTCTTGACTGGGACATTTTTTAACGTTTCTCCCAAAGGAGCTGACGCAGCTTCAGTCCAATCACACAAGAGGCGCTCTGTTGTACGCTTGGCGAGCTCCCGGCCACTACTGGGCCTCACTGGATGAATGTGGACCTTTAAGAGCAAACCACACACACATTTATATACACAGCAGCCGGCGGAGAGGCACGCGCATACAAACCCAGCCGCGAAACAGGGTGCACATACAAAAGGCAGCGACGACTTTTCATAATTAAAACCCCATGTCAAATGCAGGATGTTTAGATGTGAGCAGAGCGCCAGTCGTGGGTTATCACATAAACAAACACATAGGTATGATAGGAGAGCGCTACCACACACACTGTGTCTTTGACTGTACAACAATCTGCAAGAGAAAACACTTCAAACGCTTAGACAGAGCCCTCTCACACTTTCTGCCTGGCCGCTAAAAGCAGGCCTCCAAGGTGTAAGGATACAAATGACCTAATTCAGGATAAACATATCGCTGGGCGGTGGGGGAGAAGGTTTATGTCTGTGCTATGGAGTGAACAGCATACCAGTGTTTTGGGAGGCAATCTACCCAGAATACTTCTCGGCCGCTTCCCCTGCAAATGGAATACCGACGTCTAAAAGTGCTGCCTATTAATAAAGGCTGTTTATGAGGCGTTGCGCTGAATCTTGGACGTATGAGTGTTTTTAATGCACTCGGCACCGGCTTATGCAGGTGCTTATCACTGTGAATCCACATGAAGGCATGCAGCGGCTGGAGATGAAGTTACACGGCCCCGTGCTCATCAATGCTATTAGTTTCTACCGCCGTTGATTACTTTGACACTTCGTGCCACCCAGGCGTGGCGATAAAACAGATCGGTTTCACTCATGCCAAATTAAAAGCTGATATACTACTCCCCTTTCGAGGTGAGGTATCGATGCCAGAGCGTGCGAACCGGCGGCGGACTTGTAATTGCAGGATCTGGAAAAGATAACTGACGTCTGAAGATGACAAAAACACACCCAGGGACCGGTCTAGCCCTCTGCTGTAACATGCAAGACTGATCATGATGGAGCAGTATGGACTGAGAATAGCAGTGACACCTGTTAGTGGGTGGGCACCGAAGGCGAGTTGTCCCACCAGCGTCTGGACCGTGAACGCAGCACAGCAGCCAGATGTCACAAATGTAATATAAATGTCATATTACTGTCAAGTCTTAAAGCAGGAGTATTTAACCAGTGAAAGCATGAATAACACAATATCCCTTTTACAAATAAAAGTTGACTTTATATGCAGTTGAATCCAACTTTACTGTACTGAAGTCCCTCTGGGCTTTAGCTGCTTTGGCTTCATTGGGTCCATTATCACTGGTAGTATCGGATTACTATTATGACTAACAAAACACAGACACATGAAAAAATACATCTGGGGTACACCCCTGCAGAACAAGAATAGACTCTGTTGGGTGTCTGTGAACCGGGTTATTAGGAGTCTGGTTGAGACCAGCTCTAAGTCCAACTGTGTGGTTTTTAAATTGGTTTATACATGAAGTTGAGTTGAATAGTAGGTTTTACATCAGACAACGACTGGATGACACTTTTAATTTCTTTGTACTTAATGACAAAAATAGATTCTATTCTATTCTATTCTATTCTATTCTATTCTATTCTATTCTATTCTATCCTACTATATTCTATCCTATGTTACTCTACTCTACTCTATCCTACTCTATTCTACCCTATGTTATTCTATTCTACTCAATACTATTCTCCTCTAGTCTACCCCATTATATCCTACTCTATTCTAGCTTATGCTACTCTACTCTACTCTACTCTACTCTACTCTACTCTACTCTACTCTACTCCAGTACTTCTAGATGTGTGTTTGTGTCATTGCAGTGCTTTATCCACTTGTACCGCTTTCTAACCATGTCACTTAAAAAACATGTTCATATGTAACCGAGTAAGGAGTTTTATTGTCTGGTTTCGGCAAAAATTAGAAACAAATGTAAGTTTTTTAGAATTTTTATGGTTGGGTTTAGGCACTGACAGCAGTTGGTCAGGATTAAGGAAAGATACCAGGGTTTGGTTTAATACAGGAAACATCTGCCAAAGCGTCTCCAACCACACTCCACTCTGAACTGTTTTTGTAAATTGTTGCTAAAAGTGAATATAGATGTATTTGAATCACCATTGGTTTGTGCTTTATGATAAATGTGTGTGTCTCTGATGACCACTAAACACAGACATTTGAAGATTATTTAATTTAAGTCAAGTTCATAGATGTATGCTGCAATTTTAGGGTGTTAGCAGTTGGTAAGTAAGAGGTTAGCAACAAAACAGCATCAAAATAAAGCTAAAAGACATCAAAAAAACCCTTAGTATCCGTCCTATTTATCAGCCAGATTGGCATTTTAACCATTAATATTGGCCTAAAATTTCAGCATTGGTGCATTCCAGCGAAAAAAAAAATCCTGGCAACTATGCATTTCTTAATATTTCAACCAAACCATGATCTTTTCCTAACCCCAGAAAAGTGTTTTATGGCCTAAAGTTAAAACTCTACATGCGCTGGAATATAAACCCCAGTCCCTGGTGGCAAAATCCTGGATTTTCTATATTCGCAATCCACCACAACCACCTCCTGCCTATTAAAGAAATACTGGAAGTAATGGATCATTGACCAGGGACAAATTACATTAATATTACGTTTGGTTTGGAAATGTACTGAGTTGATGAATAAACTTTAGAGAGAACGGCAGTTTAGGGAGATTTCCGTTAACCTACTTCTTAGTGGCTTTGGGTGTGGTGCGATCAAATTTGACTGGAACGTGTCTTTTCTTTGTCAAAGTAAGCGTCTTATTCTGAGTAAATACTTCTTTCAATTTCAAAACCACTTTAAACTCACAGTAGGAGCTTGAATGCATATAATCCACATTACATTATGCTTGACAGTATTAGTATGTTCATCATTTACAGTAAACGCTGATAGGAAATTGATTTCTTTGCCTGCTTTTATTTATTTATTTTTTTCAACTGACTTGTCAAGGGCAGGATTAAGACGTCGGCAATAAGGTCCACATGCAGCAGCAGCGGCGCTAAGTGTGTGATGTTTTATAGGTATGAGCAGGAATTGAAGGGACAGTTTTAAAAACACTGAAAGAGATTTAGGTCATAACTAGAGCCACTAAACATCACTCTCCCTGATCTGACTGATGATGTCGAACTCCAATAATGTGACCACACAGGGCAGGGAGATATTAATGATGTCTGTAAATAAACCTCTGCTAAGTCCCATCCCACACACACTTCCTCACACATCATCTGCTTCTTCGCTCAGGCCTGAGTCAGGCCAGGGAGATGAGCTCAGCTCCAGCTGGATGCTGAGGCAAGCTTTAACTCAGTAGGCCACTCCCCCAGCCCAGCACAGCCCAGCACAGCTCAGCACCAGACCTGGACTGCCAAGTTTAACATGGCCGCCTGCTGCACGACCTAAATCAGAACCACTCTAAATCAGCGGCACTGCTGAGAAGATACAATATTTCATTTGCGTTGTTTCCAGCCAGATTGGCAGACGGGCGCAGAAACGGGGGCTGTATACGTAGTCTGTTAATGAAATTAGAATGGTTCATCTGTGTGGACATGAACACCGCTACAGTACACAGGCCTCGGCGAGCTGCCCGTGCTCTGACTGGGGCGGCTTTAAGCAGATTTATGGTCTCCGGTGGGGAAACGGGGATTTTTGGTCCAGACCTAAATCATGACTGAAACTATGAGGAGCTAATTAGGATAGCAGTGGAGCAGCAGTCTGGGGACCATGTGGTTTCAGTAGGTCCACTACTGCTGAGCACTGTGCTACATACAACCAGCCTCTCTCTACGCCATATATTGCAGCGGTGTAAAGTGCGCTAAAATCCACACTGGGCTTTATTTGGAACTCGAGTGCTGAGTCACCTCCAAATCAGAATTTCTGGTCTTAGTGAAGTAGCCATCTGGGCAGTTTTCAGTAGACAGAGCAGTACCCAGAGAGCTCCGAGCTACTAGCTGTTCATGGTTTTGACAAATGTGTAATGTGCACTGGGACTCATCTCTGCATAATGTTAAATGGCAACGGGCCTCTTTGCTTCTCCGCTGAGACGAAAAGGCTTTTTATCTGCACTGCGGCAGATCTCGCGGAATCAAAGACGTGAGCCTTTACAGCCCCTAAGTTTTGAGGAAACAAATAAATCTATAAGTTCCTCCTGTTGGTTTTCTAAACAGTGGAATACAATACTTACAACGGCAACAAACGAAAGGAGTAAGAATGGAGTGATAACAAGCTCGCAATCAAAACATAAAAGCTATTGATTGCGTTTCAGCCAAACACTCGCAGTTTGAAGAATGCTCATCAGTCTGTCCCCACCTCCGGCTCAGCCCACACCCTGCACTAACCAGGCAGCATGTGTTGGCAATTTGCAAGCAGTTGATGTTGATTAGCTGGGTTATGACACCCTGCGACCTCAGCTGTAGCCAAGTACATAGACACACATTCTCCAATTAGCCCTGTGGCGTCCAGGCTATCAGGCTTTACAGGGCAATAAGGGGGAGTTATGTGACAAATCTCTCGGGCTTTACTTAGAGCCTCTTTCGTAGGACCACGCATGTACACGAGCAGAAATGGCTGCACTTACACGCGCTAGTTTTAACAATATTCTTCCTGTTACTACATCTTTTGTGTATTTGTAGATCCCCCTACAGTCTGTAAATTGTAATGTAAATGATAAACTAAAGTATAATATTGATAAATTGTAATTATTTTTCTTAAAGGAGTGATATTTTTGCTTTTTTAAAAGGAATTATGCATTTCAAACATTTCCCTGTGGTCTACATGAACTGTAAATGCAATGTCTGGGTCTGAATTCTTCATTCATTCAACTCCACAGGTCCATCTTCAACCCTATTTCTGAGTAATGACACCAGAAAGGTGGTTTTGAGCGCTGGCCCTTTAAATACAAATGACCCCACCCCCTTCAGGTTGTTGACTGCGCTGCTCTGTCCCATTCAACCACTTGAGCTTGTTCATACAGCCAGCAATTGAACAGTCAAGGTAACCGGCTTGAAGTTTGGACATATTTTCAGTTTTTACTACAACCACTGCTGCTGATAAACAATTATGTCGTACTATATAAGTCTTGACCTTATACGTGCAAATGTTGCGATGTAACAAATTAACAAGGAATTGAAACCGGTTGTAGAAATCCACTCATTTTTTGCCGGAATGAATATAAAGATATCTTTGCAGCACCTGGAGGGTTCAAATTCAAACTGTATGAACTATTAGGGTCCAAATACACAAATAAATGAACCAAAGACTAATAAAAGTGGGTTTAGCAAAATACGAGCCCTTTCAGAGATTTCAGGTTGTTCATGTTATTCAGACTTTTAAGGTAACTTTGTAAACATTTTCATAATGGGATTTAAATTTATTTTTGTTATTACTGTACTTGTCCATCCCACTTGCGATCCCATTCATATGTACGTGGCCCCTGAACTAAAATGAGCTCCACACCCTCGGTCTACATACATGTGCACAAATGGCACTTGCATGGAAATAATACCGTTCATTTCTCATCAGTTATTGCTGGTAAGTGCACGTGCACGTTGGAGAAAGGAATCTGAATCTATCGAGGCGGCTAATGATGTGTAAAGCGTTTCTTTTTTACTTCACAACTGCACAGCTGTTCTCCCCTGCATATGCTAAATATGAACTCATGAAGGCAAAATTGCTCCTTGCGAACTTTGTTTTTGCAGACATGCTGTTCCTGGGAGTGTGAAGTAATTCAATCTTTCGGATAGAGTAGAAGTGTGAGACAGCAAGAACACACAACTAAGCACCACCTGATACCCCGCTTCAGCTGCGACTGCTTTGTAATTTAGCGGCAACAACAGTTCAGACAAAGGCTGGTGTTTCTCATTAGAATTCCTAAGTTGCATAAATGTTTCTCGTCTTTTATTCCGGTTCGATCAGAGGTAATCCGGCAGCAGTAAATCCAGTCGTGATGTCTGGTCAAGCAGGCAAGTAAAAACAGCACATAAGTGATAGCGAGCAGAAAACAGCTACCAGATTAGATGGGCGCGTCGGACCCGGGCCAGCAGCAGTCCCCCACCTCGATTCACTCCCTTAAAATGACTACATTACCGTGACAAGAGGTAATATTCTCGCAACTGAGCTCAATGCTTTCTTGGCTTGCGTTGCAGACGAATGACAGATTTAGTGCTGTTCTTGGATCCTATGGGCTTGAAATGACTTAATAAAGTGAAGCTGACATTTTGAATGGGAAAGTGAAAGCTTGAAGTTGAGGGGTTGGAGCGGGGACGCCGGGGCTGTTTCCTATCCAGTCGGACGTGTGCGTGAGTGCGCAGAGCCCTCGAAACCGCCGGAATCTGATCTACAACAGTACATGCAGTAACTGTCAGGACCGTCTTATACGAGAGGGGACTGAGCGGTGATATTACTGTGGAGTGGAGACAAGCTTGGCAACCGCTTCCAACTTCTCAAGTCGACTTCCTGTGTGGAGCGACAAGAGACACCAGAAGGAAAAGGGAGAAGTGGATTCACTGGAGCCAAATCAGTCATATTTGGACGTCAATATTACATCAGGATGTGAATAAAGCTGCGAGTAATGACTATTTTTTATAGTGTAATTTATCGGTTAGCGCTGTTTTCTGATTCACCCATTTATCCACTGGTTAACTTACCAATAAATAATAATAACTTATACTAGTAACCTTTACACCTATTTTTAGGACATATACTGTAAATACTGTACTTTAAAAGCCACTGCTTTACTCAGCTCTCTCAGTTTCTTCAACATTACTAGCTTAAACCAGTTAGCTGACATCAACAAATGGCCAGCTCCCGGTTCATCACAGACTCCAACATAAACTTCACACAAACACAAGAGCGCTCATTAATCTTATGGGTCAAAACACGGTATTCGAAATCTCAGATAAAATGACAGATAAACAGTACCACAGTGCTTCAGTTTGAACATTTGATAGATAAACAGTACCACAGTGCTTCAGTTGGAACATCTGACAGGTAAACAGTACCCACAGTGCTTCAGTTTCAGCTTCACAGTTTGCCATGTCTTTTATATATTGTGATTGTCTCTCTCGTCTCACCATATATTTTTTTTAAATTTCGAGCGACCCCATTTGAATTCCAGTTGACCCCACGTACGGTCCCGACCCCAAGGTTGAAAAACACTGCACTATACGCTGCGCTGCGTCACCGCCCCTTTGATTCCAGAACGCAGGTCCGCTGTGTAAAAGTCCAGCCTGTCTCACCTCTGTTACTCCTTTGGCTTGGCTGTGAAAATCAGTCAGTGGTGGAAAAAAGGTGGGATCACCGTCTCACCTTTCTTCTGGGATCTCTGTGTAAAAGTGGCTTATGTTACTCAGGGACCAGGCAAATGCAAATAAGCTAATTGCAATATTTTCTTTGCACAGAACATTAGATGTTCTCTATGTCCACTATGTTTCGCTGCATTGTCCCTGATAAATAAATAATAAATGAGTAAATATAGGCCCATATACGAGTAAGCAACCTGATTACAACTTGCACATGTGGTATTTCCATGTTAGCCATTAGTGTCTGGTCTGGGGCAACTTTTCCAAGTTCCCGTGGGAGGTAATTTAAGTTTTACAAAGCATGCAGTGCACCCTTTTATGAGGTCTCTTTTTAGGATGCATCCCAGGATATTTGACATATTGATTGCATGCAACTGAGCTGCTGTATTAAAGTAAATTAATTCCCTCTTCTACAGCAAAACTAAATGCAAATTGAACCCTAGACACAAAGCCTAAAATCCCTAAAATATAGCATCCAAAGAGAAAAATGCCTGCACTTTACAAAACTCAGACACAAACCACACACAAAGAGGAATTAATTCCTCACAGATACAGACACAAAAGGAGTCAGGCAAAATAATACCATGAGCCAGTCCTGTGGGTTTTCTGCGCTTGCCAACAGGCCAAACCAGTTCTTTGTGAGTGCATGTGTGTGATAATATCCCTCACCCCTAAACCCCCCTCTCTGGTCCCTCCACTCCCCCTCCTCCCCTCAGACATGCTCTGATGGAGAGATAAGTTGAAGGTCATCCTGAGAGAACAGAGGCTCCGCTAAGGAATGTGTGGAATGACACTCTCTTGTTCTGTGGACAAAAAGCATATCAGAGGCCGGTGTGGTGTCATATGGGCCTGTGTCATCACCGTGGCCAATATGAGCCGGGGACTGATGACTTGATTTTGGAAGAACATGCAGGCTGACATGCACAGTCAGCAGCTAGTAACGACCCCAATTTTCTGTGATTTTCTTTTATTATCTGGGAAAAAAAAATGAAATAACATTAAATGAGATTAATTACTGCACACATCAAGTATTCCAAAGCTGAAATTATTCCAAAACTAGCGTCTTGTGTGCAGCTGTTTAATGCGCCCAACATTGTTGCGGTGCTAAAATGATTCGAGAGGAAAACTAGTAAATAAAACTGGAGTGAAAAATGGGCTGCAGTTCTGACAAAAAAAATCACTTTAAGGAATCTTGTAAAATATTAAACTCCTTTCACGTCATGCCATGGGGCTTTTGTCAAAAAAAAAAAAAATTCCAGACCCTGATATCATATGAACATAACGGGAACTCCGATGAAATATGAACACATTACAGCTTATCTAGTTTGGAAACTGATGCTTGGAAAGGCAAAAGAATATGACATTATTTCACAACAGCCATTAGTCTTAAGACTCATTACTCAGAACTATAAAGAGATCCAACTGACAGATCAAGGATATGGAGATAGTTGTAACAGAGATCTCTATTGGCAGTGTTAGTCTTGCTTTACTCACACACATTAATAATGCGTTTGCGACATGCGAGCCTCCCAGCTGCTCCAACCCAGAGATGTGGAGGCTGGATGATTCAGCAAGTGAGCTGGAAGAAAACGAATATGGCTGCAGATTTGTCATGGAGCGTGAGCAACATTGCCAAGTGCACTGCTGACATGTTAGTAATCAATAATCAGGAAAATGTACAAGCATGCAAATTATCACAGGAATCAAATGTAGGCCTCGGGCTGTAGACGTGATATGCAGCTTATCTGAAATGCTTGTATTAACTGGGTTTGCTCCTTTCTGCAGACACAGATTTGATTAAGGTCGATGAGATGATTTAATGCCTCCAGTACAGATAAAGGTACCTTATGGAGGTTTAAAATACTATGGAGCAATTATGTGATGAATGGATCCCTGTGTGATTGTATCTCATGCTTTACTGCCACGTGGATGAACTACGGGAACACAAGAACCAAGCAGGATAGAGTTTTTTTCTGACTGCTTAACACAAAAAAAGCCAACAAAACATAGAAAAAACAACCAAATATCAGCCAAAGCAAACTGACATTGAAATACAGAGAAACTTGTGGTGCTTGCTGCTGAGGAGTAACATTCATCAGAACAAATTGGAGGAAAAAACACAGCTGAGGTGCTGGAGTATAAATAAAAACATCAAATTGAACGAAGAAACATCTTTAACCAAAAGCTTTTTGCACAGATTTGTGTGTAAAGAGGCTTTTTTTTTTTTTTTTTTCATTGGTACAAACAGAAAAATGAAGATGTAAACCAACAAGTTTGACCATGTTGTTACCTTAACTCTAAGGATGTCTTCAAAGCTGCACAAATGACATGATGTGATACATGAAGAAGTGGCCAAGGCGCTCGCTATTCCAGTTTGGTGACAGTAACGTGCAAAAACAGCAACAATGGGACAATAAGGGACATGGAAGACGAAGACTGTAACCTGATGTAAGGAATGATTTTAGTCTCTTTTCCATTGATCCTCAAATTGAGTGAATATAACTTGCGCATAAAAATTTACCTAATGGGAAAACGACAATTTCGCCAAAACTCTCATTTTTCGATGAAAACTTTTTGTGCTGGCAAGAGGTGGTTTTTCGGGCGTAGCGCAATTGGTATATCACTCAAAACTGCAATGGAAAGACCTTTTTCTGCAACTAGAATCACGTGAATAAAAAAATAAAAGGATGTTGACGAACATTACAACAAGAGAAGAAGAAGAGTTTTAAACGAAACATGGCGCGGTATGTGTGGACACACCAGGAAACTGAAAAAAAATTTAATTTTGTATGAGATAGATGGGTAATATATAATAATAATGAATATATCTGTAAATAAACATGATATTTACATTCATCACCATGTTTATGGAACGACTTCTCGTGTCATCTTGCGATAATAAATAAACAAATCATCACATTTGTGATTTAATGGAGAAACTGACATTACACACGTCTGTTTTTTCAACATTTAGTCAATATCAGTAAAGTTTTGGAAATACGTTCAATGGAAAAACAACTATTGTTAGCCCCATAGAATAATCGCCTCAGTCATACATCTGGACAAATTGTGATATCTGCGTAACTTCACTCTACTTACACTGCCACTTCATTTTATGCAGATATCACTATTTGGCCAAAACTATGACTAAGGCAGTTATGCTATGGGGCTAATGATATGTAAAAACACAGTTTTCTGGATACTACACATGCTACAATTCACTAAAAATCATCCTATATATTACACCGGTTGACTTTATTTATTTATTTTTTTTTAGAAATGATCTGCTTCAGGGATTAAATGTGCTAAATGTTACATATTTTAATAAAATCAACTGGAAAACAAATGACAAAAGTGCTGATTATCATAAGCAAGTTTATGAGATTATAACTTAACAATAACTACACCATAGGGACATAGTGGTGTTGTTATATATGTTTATAAACTATATGGACAAAAGTATTGGGACATGTCATGTCTACAACTATAGCATGTCCTGTTCATGATGATTTGAGATTAAAAATATCAATATTTCCTGAAAGTTAAATGGGAGATTTTTCTTTCTCAGTGAGATGTGAATAAAGTAGATGGTTAGTTGTGGCAGAAAATTATTATTTACAGTCAGAGCATGAATAATATTTTAGAAATTTAGAGGTACAACATTTAAAATCATAGTCATGGATAAGAAAAAAAAATCAATGTTGAGAGAAATAAAGTAAAAACCATCTCCGAGGCATTTTGGAAGCAAAGATAATAATTTACACAAAACTAAGCAATGCGATGATATTTATCCTGATATAAAACTATTGTTTTATAGTTTATAGTTTTACTGAATTCAACGTGTCCCAATAATCTGAGCTTTTACAAACATCTACATGATCAGTGAATTAAATATAAGAAAATACCAAAATTTTACTGTAAAAACACAAAATACAGAGGATAATATTAGAATAATTGGTGATAAATGAGTTAAGAAAAGTTAAATATAGAGAATAAACAATTTTGGAAGTGCCACATAAGTAGCGCTGGGTCTTTATGGGTAAATTTATGTGAACAATCACACAAAAAAAAATCTGATTTAAGCAAAAAAAAAAAAAAAAATCTGAACTGTATGAATGTAGCCTTAGTTATAGTTCGGCTGCCAGTTTGACATCATGCTCACCTGGCAGGCGTATTTAGATAACCTCTGCTCTGGACTCAAACACAGGTTACAGTTCTGGAGGAGGCTCCGATTTTATGGCATGAAGCAGAAATTTATGCTTATGTTTTATCAGGCAGCACCAGAGAGTCTGATAAAATATGGAATCCAGGCATGGTGTGGGAGTCTATCAGTCCAATCTAAACCCAAACTGGCTGAAATTACAAAGACCGCAATGAAAATAACAGGGAGGAAAGAACATCAACCCCCTCGGAATGATCTGTGAGCGGTCCGAAATATACATGAGCCATCCCATGTCCTTCAGGCTGAGGGTGAGCTTTGATCCTCAGGTAGAAGATGGAGCCTCTAGACACAGACATAGTTTCTTCCTCTTTCTATTAGGCTTCGAAATACGAGGTAGATAATGTGCATTACTACAATACAGCAAATCCTGTATCATCAGAGGACAATACAATGGAATGAGTAACATGGTGCTTGTGCATACTTGTGTTAATTGAGGCCTTCTTCAGGGTAAAGCACGCACCTACTGAGCCCATAACAGGGACAATAAGGTACATCATATCAGATCTTACCTGTCACAAGTGGAACCATTAGTACAATGATAGTCTATTTTGCTCTTTTTTTTTTTTTTCTCGGCTGCTATGGGAACGTTTTTTAAATGGTGAACGTGTTTTACGTATGTAGGTTGTGCTCATAAGTTTACATACCCTGACTGAATGCGCAAGGGACGGTCTTGGATGTTTCAACGTGACAATGACCCAAAACATGAGGCCAAGTGGACCTGTCGTTGGCTACAGCAGAAAAAAAGTGAAGGTGAAGGAGTGTCCATGTGAGTCTGCTGACCTCAGTATCATTGATCCACTT
>JAPQRP010000024.1:36416721-36427357 GCA_037367295.1 Apogon hyalosoma | reverse complement strand
AGTTGAATTTCAGAGCTGATATCTATCCGTTTTCCATGTTTTCTTGATAATAACCCAAATCACTTCAGTTCTTCCATGAATATCTATGTCATTGTACTGACAAAAACAGCGCTTTTATTCATTCCATGTTTTCTTTTCTGTTTTTGTTTAGTCACATGATACACACAGGAGTTAGGACTTGATTGCATAACCATTGTTTTTGATGATTTTTGATAGTCTACTAATTTTTTTCCGTGACTGCATTGTAGTCGGTACCACAGTAGAAGAGCAGAAGAACAGAGAAGTCAAGTCATGAGCTTGGAAATGGAGATAGTTAACGTGGT
Organism: Apogon hyalosoma; assembly: GCA_037367295.1. Taxonomy (NCBI): domain Eukaryota; kingdom Metazoa; phylum Chordata; class Actinopteri; order Kurtiformes; family Apogonidae; genus Apogon; species Apogon hyalosoma. The sequence goes on along the minus strand of JAPQRP010000024.1, from coordinate 36,427,034 downwards.
AAAACAACACAATACACTTAAAATAATTATACATTTACAACCATGTGCAAGCCTTACATATTTACTGAGCCTTCAAGATGTTGTAAAGATCCACAAGAATGAAACGATGACAGCGTATGAAACATTAGGAGAAAATGATTTGTGTTCTTCTCATGTTTTGGGTAAGTTTTATCTGTTTTTTCCGTTAAGTTAAAATTCATCCAATGTGCTCCTTCATTCGAGCTTGATGTTTTGTCTTCTGAGCTTTGACTCATGTTAATCACTTTCTCCTGACAAGTCCACTGCTTCATTCTTTCCTCAAGGCCTCGAGGCTTTTCCTTAAAGACACGTTTGTTTACAATTTACAGATTTAGCCTCTGGAATGAGAAGCACAAAGGCACAATATTTTTTCAGTTTTTTTTTTTTTTCTTGTGGAGGCATAAAAAGCTTTGTTGAAAGCGCAGGCTAATTGACTAAAGTGAATCATGTGTTTTGTGGGAGAGCGATCTTCCTCTGGTTCCAGCTGGATGACTCTTGTTCTTGTGATGAGGGGAGTGTGCGTTTTCTCTCCCCGTGTAGGAGCTGGACAAACAGCTCAGTCAGCTGTGAAAGCCTGTGTTACCGTTTCCTCTGGGGACGCGACAAAAGGGAAAACAAGGGCGATGCTACAACCAGGTGATGCCAGTTGAAGATTACTTTACAGCTTGTTTAAGTGATGTAAATGATATGCGGCAGAGCGTTGTTTCTCCACAAATAAACTTTGTTTTAGTTGCTTCCTAGCACAGCTCTCATAAACCCTATAAATAAACGAGAATAAACGAAGTTGGAGAAGTCTGAGGTGCTTACCCACAACTTCATGCTGTGAAAATCACACAACACTGCACTTCATTACCAAGGTGAATTTAACCCATAAAGACCCAAACATCCACCGGTGACCAAAACATCTACTGATCTAAACTGTTTAATACCTGTTGATCTATTAATCCTATCAATTCATGTAAAAAAAAATTGCTGTAAAATACAGTTTATCATTGTTTCACAGTCATCAGATACGACCCATTTGGACATTCAGAGGCTCCGTAGTTACCGTGGAAACACTGTCATCTTCTACAACATTGATTCACCAGTAAAACCCATGGAGTTGGATCAATGACAGTGGATGGACACACTGGGTTAATATTCAGTTATTGACATTTTTGCCAAAAAAGTCCCTTTTTCTTCAGTTTCCTCTGTTTTTGATTTAATAACCTCCAACTTTAATCTGAGTTTTAACCTCCTGAGACCCAGCAATGCATTTTTGTCCTCTGTAGGGGACAAGATTTTCACACCTTTATTGAGAAAAAAAAAACACCCACTGCACTGCATGTTAAAAATGCATCTGAAAGAACGGTTGCATTGTGGTGTTTCCAATAAAAACAATTATTTAATGTAAGAAAGCCAAAACTTGTACTTTCCTCGGTCTCAGGAGGTTGTGATCAGTAAATTAACTGTAGGAAAATACCTGATATTCACTGAAGAAATGCAAAATAAAGAATATATTATGCAATAAATGGTGATAAATCACTTAAGAAAGGTTAAATATAGAGAAAAATTTATTTGGGAACTGCCACAGAAGTAGCACTGGGTCTTTATGGGTTAAAAACTGCACATATGTAAAGCCTAAACAACTCTTTAGCTTCACAACCAAAAAAAATCTGAATGTGATATTACAATGACACTATTCACCATGGACACTCGAAAAGGATGACATTCATTTTTTCCCCCGCGAGTTCAGACTTAATATTTAGCTCTAAACGTTCCATATTTGGACACACCGACAAGAAGCGAAGCATCAAAACCACCGGGTTACATTTTTTCCTGGGAGAGTCATACTTGATTAATCAGAAGTCTGGGGAGGAAGAGAAAGGAAATGTGTGTTCAAGATGAGGAGAGAACCATCTGAGAAAACAGCTGAAGACACCGAACGCTGAAGGAGAGAGCGTGCGCCGGGCTTTCAAAGTCAACGGCGGCTACTTGTCATTTCAGCACGATGGCACACGGTCCTCTTGGAAAAAAAAAAAAAAGACAAACCAGGAGAGTTATTTCACCGCCCCCTTCACCGCTGAGTGAGTGGAGTCTCCAGTCTGGCCCCCTAGAGTTTCTGCATCATGTAATTTAATTCATGGGCCGCAAAACACAGCCAAGCGAGGCTCAAACAGGACGAAGACAAATAACCACAGCGGCCATTTATGGATGTTTTTACTGCCAGACAAATGAGCGCAAAAACATCTGAGAAAACATTTCTGAGCAATTCTTATAGCAAAGTTAAAACCTAAACTCCGAGCTGTAAGTACGACTTGCTGTAACATCATAAAGTTCGCCTTTGCCATAACAGAACCACCGGTGGCCATTTTATAGCCCTTGACCTCATCACGTTGGCACGGTCTTTACAACATAAAAAGGTAAAGATTTGTTTTTTTTAATCCTGCACGGCCATGACGGAGCTATTCTTAGGCGCGTCATGGTTACATAAATGGATTGTTACAGTTAAAGCAGTACAGGAAAAGGACTAAAGTCAGGTTTAACTGCCAAGACATACTTCCAGGCATCATATGCGAGGCTGCGCATGATCCAGTTGAATAATTGATTTAGAAACATTTCATGGCCACGCTAAGATACGCTGTAAAGAATCTGGGTGGAATTATCTGTTCTCAGCGGATTGAAACGCTTCGATCCCTGCCCTTTCTTCATCGCTCGTTCTGTCCTTCATTCCTTGTTAGGTGCTCCGCAAAGAGTGGAATTTAACTTCTGTCACTGCAATGTGTCAGAGTGAAGTGAGAAGTCGAGGCCGGGCGGATAGGTAGGCCACGGGGGGATGTGCAAAAAGCCTCGGCCCTCATGTATGAAAGCTGGGCTCAATTCCCTGGCGAACACCCAGTCTGACATCTGATTACCCCCAGCCCGGTTCGAGGCTTCTGTGAGTCGAGTCAGAGGAAGGTCATAGATGAAAGAACCGTTTGATCAGAGCTCTGTCTGCCTGGCCCTAATGTACACGCTTACATAAATATTGACCGGATTTTGAGGGCCATGTAAATTGTTCGATGGTAGAAAGCGCGGAGATAGCCGGAGAACGCTCGCCTGAGTCCTTTAGTCTTTGAACGTGTTTGAAAAGCGTTGACTTTCACCATGAATCACTCGTCCTTCAAAGAAATCCTGTCGTAATGAACTGTTTGCCCACTTGAATGGATGTGTCACTGAAATGCTGATGTCTACGCTTTTAACGCAGCCACGGGGGAGACGAAGAGTGAATCCACTTCTTCAACACGAGTGATCGATGAGAAAGGTATTTGTCTAGACACATTTTGAAGGGCCCTTCAAAAAGCTGGCTCAAGCAAGGATTTGTGTATTTGTATAAAAACCTGCCGGGCAACTCCCACGCAAATGCTGTTGTGTAAATAAACAGAAGTGCAGATAAAGTCAGGTCTCATTCTACACCGGTGGAAGTTTCGTTAGCGACCTCTGTGCTCGAGAGGCGTGAGTCTGTGGGAAAAGAAGAAAAAAAAAACGTCCATTGTCGTTCACCTCAAGCCGCCGCTCTGCTCCGTGAGGTTTCCGACAAAGGTTGAGAAGCCCTGCACATTTGGTTCAGATCAGCCAGGTCACGACCCACACGGGTTTATTTGGACCTTTGCACCAAAATAATCACAGGGCTTGGACTCTGCTGTGACAGACATTAACAGTCTGGAACCACTTCGCTTTCTAACCCTACCTGAAACGTGAACTTGGGGTCTAAGTCCGCGCCACGAACATTTCCTAATTATTGTTTAAATTACACCAGTTCTGGAGGTGGAAATGTTTCTTGCAATAGGTTAAATGCTTTTCTGGAGCGGGACAGTATGTCAGTTATTTTTCGCTGCGGTTGTGGTTTGTCTGCAGGAGCAAAATCGGCTGCTTGGAGGTAAGGGACTGGGAGGAGGTCCAGATGAGACAGAGGAGCTTTCATTTTCCTTAACCTAAGCCTGCCATGTACAAAAAAAAAAAAAAAAAAAAAAAAATAAAAACCCAGACTTGCGGTACTTATTTTCACAGCAACTTTAACACGCAGTAATAACGTTTGAAAATATTATTGTAGCCATCAATTCTAGTAGCTTTCCAGAAGCGACTGCAAGTTGTTGCGGCACGTCAGAAAACAGCAAAATATGGCCCAGAGCAGTGGTTCTCAAACTTTTTACAGTGGAGTACCCCCTGAATTTTAGCCAAGTACCCCCATTTCTCGCTTCCGCAAAATTAAGCAAAATGTGTTCATGTGCCAAAAGTGTCCAAACTTTGTAAACGAACAACATGTATTTAACTTTGAAATATTAAAAAGAGCAAATCATTATAAGTAAATTTTGTGTGCAGGATATAAACTGAAATGTGCCCTCTTTTACTGATAAGAAAAATAAATGAATTGGTCATTAATTAATAAATATAAAAACTTCATTACTCAAACTCATCTCGAATAATATAAAATAGAAATGTTCTTAAAATGTTATCAAAGCTTAAACAAGATGACTGCCAATAAAACTATTATATGAATGTATTTATTGTGTTTTATATTTCAGCAATAATTCTCATTATTTATGTTGTATTCAGTACCTGATGACTTATTTAACCCATAAAGACCCAAACATCCACCGTCGACCAAAACAATTTACTAATATAAAATGTTTAATACCTGCTGATCCACTAATCCTATCAATACATGAAAATACTTGGTGTAAAATACAGTTTTACATGTTTTCATGGTCATCAGATATGACCCATTTGGACGTTCAGAGGCTCCGTGGTTACCGTGGAAACACTGTCATCTTCTACAACGTTGATTCTCCAGTAAAACCCATGGAGTTGGATCAATGACAGTAGATGGACACACTGGGTTTTACAGTCAGTTTTTGATACATTTGGCTGAAAAACTCACTTTTCCTTCAGTTTTCTGTTTCTGATATAATAACCCTCAACTTTAATCAGAGCTTTATGGCACATCTACATGATCAGTGAATTAAATACAGGAGAATATGTGATTTTCATTGAAAAAATGCATAATACAGAGGATAATATTATAATAAATGGTGATAAATCACTTAAGAAAGGTGAACTCTAGAGAGAAATTTATCTGGAAACTGAAGGAGGACTGGGTCTTTATGGGTTAATGTATTTTTCCAAAAAAATGTCAAGTACCCCCTGGACTTCTTCTAAGTACCCCTGGGGGTTGAGAAAGACTGCCTTCACCTACGCTTATATGTAAAAACAAAACAAAACAAAACAAAAAATAGCCAGACTTCAACACGCAGTAATAACGTTAGAAAATATTATTGTAGCCATCAATTCTAGTAACTTTCCAGGAGCGACTGCAAGTTGTTGCGGCGCATCAGAAAACAGCAAAATATGACCCAGAGAAGCCGGAGTTACAGATGTAGGTTATTCTGGGTGGTAGTTTCCAGGGGGTATTTGTCCCGTGTTGTCAGTGCACAGGCTGAGCTGCAGTTCATGCCGTTCTTACAGCACCGACTCAAACTCGCAGAAAATCAGATAAAGGCCTTGTCTTGATGTGCCAAAGGACAGCTGGGAGAGGGCTTACATTTCTTTGGCTCCGATTCAAGGAATTTGAGTCGTGGAGTACAACGCACACCCTTTACCTGTGATGCCTTGTTTAAATCTTCGACTCCTGGCTAAAACAGCAGCTATGCAGTCCAGCAAACGCTACAGCTTCTCCCGACACCCAAGGTTTCATGCCATGTGTGAAAAAATGTTTTTATTTCTTCTACTAATAAAATCCGAGATAGAGTCAGGGGTTGTGTGCATGTGTTTGTGTGTGTCTTTTTTTTTTTCTTTCTAAAGTCATAAGTCCAAAAATAAAGGGCCTTGTGTAAGATCCGGTGTGTGGAAGCCAAGCCTCGGCAGTCAGCATGCCTTTGCTGAGAGACAGCAGCTGTTGGCCTGATATAGCATGGCTAGAGAGAGGCCACAGTGTTAAAACCAGCCTTGTTCTTTCATAGACTCTCTATTCCAGAGGTCTCAAACATGCGGCCCGGGGGCCAAATCCGGCCGGCCAAAGGCTTCAGTCCGGCCCCTGGGATGAATTTGTGAAATGCAAAAATTACACTGAAGATATTAATCATTTTAGTTCACATACAGACCAATTTAATCTTTAATCTCTTTCAAAAAGGGACTTAAGACATTCCTGTTCAGACAGGCTTTTTATGGCCCAGCACGATGCTTTGCTTTAATTGCTTAGTCTGATGCAGTATTTATTTTTTGGACTGTCTTTTCTCTGTAGCACTTTGAGATTCTGCCGAATGAAAGGTGCTTTATAAATGCAATTTATTATCATTATTATTATTATTATTATTAATCTCAAGTGGGTTGGATCAGTAAAATACTATCATACCTATAAATACTCACAACTCCAAATTTTACTCTTTGTAAATTTCTTTGAGCTGATATAGAGAATTGCATGTGTGTTTTTGGGACGCAGGGTTGTAAGTTGTTTAGACGATTACATCAACACACTAAATGTCATTTAAGTTAAAAATACAATATATGGACAAAAGTATGTGGATGTGTTGAATTCAGGTGTTTCTTTTCTAACAGGGGTCTGGGATACAAAACAATAACAACAAATGTCATAATATAGTTTTATATTGGGATAAAATATCATTACATTTGTTAGTTGGGTTTAAATCAGAGGTCTCAAACATGTGGGCCGGGGGCCAAATCCTGCCCACCAAAGGGTCCAGTCTGGCCCGTGGGATGAATTTGTGAAATGCAAAAATTACACTGAAGATATTGATCATTTTAGTTCAGGTTCCACATACAGACCAATTTAAACTCAAGTGGGTCGGATCAGTAAAATACCATCATAATAACCTATAAATACTCACAACTCCACATTTTTCTCTTTGTAAATGTAAAGAGTTTCATGTCATTTTACAGTATATACAGTAAAACAAACTATCATTTCACAAAAATGCGAATAGCCCGAACAAATATGAACATTTTGAAATATCTGAAGTGCAAGTTTATCTATATTCTGCCTGTTATTAAATGTTTTGTGTATTTGTGTGATCTGTAAGTTCTAATTTACATCTATAGATGATAAACTGAGACATAATATTGTTAAAATTGCACTTAGTTTTCTTAAGTTTCAGTTTGTTCATGTTATTCACATTGTTTTAAAGGATAGTTGGTAGATGTAAACGTTTCCATTGCATTATTTGACTTTTTTCACACTAAAACATAGAGGAAAGTTTGGAGTTGACGCTATTTATGCATTATTATGCTATTATTTCACTGGTCCGGCCCACTGCAGATCAAATTTGGCTTAATGTGGAACTGAACTAAAATGAGTTTGACTCCCCTGCTCTATTCCCTATGAAGGCCTGGAGGTCATTTATTTTAACACTTTTGGATGAAGAACAGCATTTTTCTCTTTAGCAAAATAACGTCAGAAAACCTGTAAAGGCATTTAGGACTGGGGTGAAATGCAAAGGGGACTTCAAAGCCAAACAGAAGGATGCTGATCCCCTTGTGTACGGCCTAATTCTGCTTTATCTACATCAGTGCCGCTTCAGGTGCTTGGATTCCTAAGTTCCTGAGCGCTCATATTTTCCATGTTGTTTTTTGTTCTGTTATCGCCAGGAGTGCGTGTCCTAGCAGAATAAGGCTAGATGGTGGCATATGATATGAAAACAAAAAGAGAAAGCGATATCTGGTGTGAATCTAGGTCGCGTCTAAAAGATGGTGGCGGCCGTGGCTTAGCAAAGCTCGGATCAGGAGTTCAAGGTGGAAAAGCAAATCCTGCCTTAACTTTTCTTTGGAGCTGGATGTTGCAGATTTCTCTATTTGAGCAACTGAAACTCTAAAATGAAGACCTAAACCCTGCACTCTTTGGTCTTTATTAACCCATAAAGACCCAAACATCCACCGGCGACCAGAAGCATCGACTGATCTAAACTGTTTAATACCTGAAATAAATAAATACATGTAAATAATTGGTGTGAAATACAGTTTGTCGTCTTTTCATGGTCATCAGATATGACCCATTTGGACGTTCAGAGGCTCCGTAGTTACCGTGGAAACACCGCAATCTTCTACAACATTGATTAACCAGTAAAATCCATGCTAGATCAATGACAGTGGATGGACACACTGGGTTTATGTTCAATTAATGATATGGGTGCTTCTATGAAAGTGGTTATGGGAGCTAAAAGTTCAAACCAGATGTAGACTAATGTTATGAAGCAAGTTCGGAAGCCCTTTGGGTCCATTTTAAAAATAAGTAGTTACAGAGATAAAAGAGAAACAATTTTTCAGATAAAACACATTTTGATATATTTTTTTTTTTATATACAAAAATCTGCGTGTAACACGGTAAAAAGGACACGAAACTACAATTTTTTCGAATATATTTTTCTTCTCTCGCAGGTACATTTAGGGAATTGAACTAATTACGCAAGGCAGAGTGTTGCACAAAAATGACCGCTGTTGCACAATCACTCACGATTTATTTGTTTAAATGGGCAGGTTCCGCATGTAACGCAAGTGGACACAATGGGTTACACACAAAACATGGAATGAAACTGAGATTCATGAAAAACCCACGTCTGGATTAGAAAAACCGCTAGGATCGAAAAATTTAACATAGTGTCGTTATTTGTGCCGGTATATAAGACCATCTACAGCCATGTTTTCAGATTAAATGCACTGACACATAGGTAGCTTTTCATGTCCCAATTTGGGTCCTATTTTTTTCCCCAATATTTTATTAAAAATTCATTCATTTTGGAATGGCTCATAGCAAGAGTTGGTTTTTTTTCATTTATCTGAGGTCATCATTAGGTACATCCTGGGGGTAAAATATGTCTGAATTTGTCTTTTATTATTGGGTTTAAAAAGCTGGAAAAGTGCCAGGTACCAAAATGAACCCAGTTTCATAGAAGCGCCTGTATATTTTGCTGAAAAAAGTTGCTTTTTCTTCAGTTTTCTGTGTTTCTTATAGAATAACCCTCAACTTTAATCTGATGGCTCTATGAACATCTACATAATCTGTGAATTAAACATAGGTAAATACATGATTTTGCTGAAACAATGCAAAACACAGAGGGTAATGTTCCAATAAATGGTTATGAATCACTTCAGAAAGGTTAACTTCAGAGGAAAAAATCATATGGGAAGTTCCGCAAAAGCAGCACTGGAGCTGTATGGGCTGAAGGTACTTAATCACATCTAAGTTCGATGTCATAAAAAATCCTTTTAAACTAATGTGGACTCTTACTGATGCATATATAAACTGGAACACCTCAGCACTCGGCGAGAGAAAAGGCCGCCCGCTTAACCTTGCAATAATTTTCCATCTTACCTCTTGGCATGCACACACCCCCTCCTCAATTTATTTTAAGGGTACGCCGTAGCAGAAGAGCAGTGTGGAAAGCACAGTGACAAAAGGCTTAATTTCCCTGTATTTAAGAGCAAGCCCAAGGCAGCTGGGTTTATAGTTTTACGAGCATTAAAAAGTGCTTACAACGGACTCACAAAGGCCTATTGTCCGGCCAAGATAGGCATGACGTTAGAGACATTAGACGTTAAATTACACTTCTTTTCTTTTTCCTGGCTTGCTCCGACTTTCTGCTTTGAGACTACTGTTTTCATAAGATGGCAAGGAGGGAAAATATTCTCTTTCAAGTTAGCTGGGAACTCTGACTCGGGGGGATATCCTTTACCACCTGCACACATCAATCACACACTCGGTCGAGCACTTTGCAAGAATATGAACGGAAAAATCTGCTTGGACCTAAGTCCAAGATGCAGACAAAATGGCTGCCCTGTGCGTCCGCTGGCATGCTTCTTGCTGATTAAAATGTTACATATTCTTGCAGAGGTCTTAATCAAAGCGCCCCTCTGTTCGCCGGGACCAGAGGTATCTTTATTGACACCTTAGCGTTGACCTTGGCATCGGGCTCCCTGCTCTCGGCCGGTGGTCCTGGGCTTCTCCAGAGCCTGCTTGTTATTTTCTCTGCCGAAGCACTATCGTATGTCATAATCTACAGGAATTTGTGGACGCAAACTATTCAACCCCAGGTACAAGGTGTTCTGATTTTAGGAGACAACAAAATGCACTGTGGATCAGCGGAGATGCAAGTTATTAACCCTTTATAGGGCAATCAAGATTCCAACATTAGTGCGTTATTGGAGGATACATGACTTTATTACTTTTGTGAATTTTTTTGATTTTTTTAAATTTTATTTTAATGTAGAAAAATCAAGGTTACCATATTTGGTTCCTTACACATGAGTGACAAATACACACACACACA
>JAPQRP010000024.1:36341258-36361515 GCA_037367295.1 Apogon hyalosoma | reverse complement strand
CAGAGCTGATATCTATCCATTTTCCATGTTTTCTTGATAATAACCAAAATCACTTCAGTTCTTACATCAGTATCTATTTTTTATTTATTATATCTTTATTTAGGCGGGACAGTGCACATTAATGAACACATTTATACGTTCCATTTCAGTATAAACATGCAAATATGCCGGAGTTAGCGTCAGTGCTAATTTTTATGGCATTGTACTGACAAAAACAGTGCTTTTAGGCATTCCAGTTTGGGTTTTTTTTGTCTGTTTTTGTCACATGATACACACAGGAGTTAGGACTTGATTGCATAACCATTGCTTTTGATTATTTTTGATGGTCTAATAATTTTTTTCTGTGCCTACATATACAAAGGGAGACTCATCTACTATGGCCACCTTATCCTACGGTGGCCCAGAATGGACAAACCAAAGTTTGCTCATATTATTTTCCAATTTATGGTCCGTTCGTCTTTTGGAAAAGCAGTATTCAGTTACCACTACAGCACTAAATCCTACACACATGAATTTAAAAGCTGCTGGTCACTTAAAAGCAGCCGATTATTGTAAAAACGAAGGCCACGCGGAAAAAAAAATGCAGTGTCAATATATCAGAGTCCAGCTATTTTAACCTAGAAAGAGTATTTATAGCTCTATGGAGAGTAAACCAGCTCTAAAAGTAGTGTAAAGTTCTGCACAGCTGTAGTGTAAAATTCAACTCTACAGAGTGAAGATTAGTGGCAGTCTGCTGCATTGCATTGTGGGTACTGGGCATTTTACTCATTGTGTTCTATTTTATGTGTAGGGATTCGAGGGTGGGGGTGTTAGTGTTAATGTTTATTTATGTCTGTTTTACAATGTTTATTGGCCGTTTTATGTTTTGTTTTGGTTTTTTTTTATTAATGTGACACCATTAGTCAAACCTGTAGGAAGAACAATGTCTTACATGATTGTCACTATGAAGCTAAAAATAATATTTCAAATGGGGAGGACTTCGCTCTTTCAAAATAAAAGCATGACCTGAGGCGATTGAAATCCATAGAGCAAAGTTTCTCCCTTTAAGTTGTAAGTGAAATAAGAATACACTTAATCTACCATCACCACCCTAAGAACAACTTGAAGAAATTTCTGAAAAATCATCTCACGACCCCCACCTTGGAAACCCCTTCAATTCTACACTGTTTCAATATCAGCGTAGGGTGCAAACTGATGAAGACAATAACACTGTGGAGAAATAAATATTAACACATCATAGAGTCATTTTTAAACTAAATTTGGAGTAGAAATAGCTCTATAAAGTATAATCATATTACTCTTAACAGTGTGAAAACACCACAGTGTTAAATATTTTTTACACATTTCATTGTTGATTTTGACACTGAATTGAATAGAATTAACTCTGAAAATCTCACACTGGCCATTGAGTAAATTTGGCTTAAATTCTTAGTGGGATCAAATGTTATCTGAAACAGAGTTAAATTAATTTCTCTAAGAGTTAAACTGAGACTCTGTTCTTTTACTGCGCAGTGGTGTGAGGAAGAAAAGCCCAGAAAAATATGATAGTAACGGAATGTGTAGTGAAATATAAGTAAGTAAAAGTTTATTTATAAGTCCAAAGTGGTATATAAGTGAGAGATCACACAGAATATATACTGAACACAATATAACCCTCAAAGGATGCATGTACGGATCTAGAATGTTTAATACCTGTTGATCTATTAATACTATCAATACATGTAAATAATTCAGGTAAAATGCAGTTGGACATTCTGAAATTCTATAATTAATGTAGAAATCACCAGTAAAACCCATGAAAGTGGTTGTGGACGGTTTTTATATTCGATTAATGATGTGTTTTGCTGAAAAAGACACTTTTTCTTCAGTTTTCTTTGCTCTAATATACATTACTAATCCTAATATATGAAAGTCAATAAATTATGTATAGAAAAACACCAGATTTTTGCTGAAAAATGTGAAATGCAGTAGAAGATATAATAGTAAATGATGAAAAATGACCTGGTAAAGGAAAAAAAAATCATTTGGAAGTTGCCACGAAAATAGTTCTTGGTCCTTGATGGTTAAATTCAAGTTGAAAAACATAAGTACACTTGTAGCACTTTCATTTTGGAATGAAAAAACTAAACACATGCTATTTTCAACACTTTCTTGTTCTGGAACACTCATGTAAAGTATTACTGGATGGTTTCAGTTGCTGCGGGTGTGAAGTGCATAGAGTGAAAACCGTATTTTGCTGTAAAGTTCAGTAAAGTGCAAATGTTTCTCCTTCAAATAAACATTAGACGGCCTGTAATCTGAAATAGTCTGAGTTTGTGTTAACAGTGTAACGCAAGAACTGCAACAGGACAAACAGAAGTGGATAAAAATGAGGATTTGTACTAAAATACTATCCAACAAAGGGATTAGGAAAGGATTTATTCTAATGTAACATCTGCAAAATACATATTCCACCTTCAGGTATTTTCACTTTATGTTACTTTACTCCCTTACATTTCACTGGGATTTATTATACTTTTACTCCACTGCTTATATATATATAAAACATATCATATGCTTTAACGCTATGATGCAGTGCTGTACTACTTATCACCCTCTAGTATATAAAGTGTCCACAATTGATCTCAAGTCGATGAACTACAGCACTTACGCATTTATGCATTTTTTAAGTGATTAAAAAAAACTTTACTTTTCACAGTTTTAACACTTTTATTTCAGTAAATTCAGGACTTTTACTTGTTTTGGAGTATTTCAGCAGTGTGATATTTATATTTTTTTATTAACCCTTGCAATCATGACATCCACATTTATGGACTCATAGTTTAAACTCACTTTCCAAAGGGTTCTAAAGGCAATATTCTCCAAACCACATGGGGGCAGTCTCTGTAGACCCTAAGCAATACAACGAAAAAAAAAAAGTATCATCTTAGTTTTAGAATTTGGACTGATCTGTGAGCTCATAAAGTTAACCCCGCTGTGGGTTTTAAGAGTTTCACTACAGAAGACGAGTAGGGCCACTAGAAAAAACAAATTAAAATTAAGGTCCAGTATATATTTTTCTATTATTATTATTATTCTGAGATTAAAGTCAGAATTTTGAGAAAAAAGTCTGACTTTTTTCTCATAATAATGATTTTAAAAAATATATTGGACCTTAATTTTTAATTTTTTTCTCAGTGGCCTTGATCCTCTTCCATAGTTTCACAGCTTTAAAAACAATCCACCACCAAGGACATTCCATTAAAAAAAAATGTAAAAATGCATCTGAAAAAAACAGTTGCATCATGTTTCCAGTATAGGCAATTATTTAATTAAAAAAAGCCAAAACTTGAACCTTCCTGGGTCTCAGCAGGTTAAATGTCTTCTTAATAAAATCATACTTAAAAAAAAAAAGAAAATTCTAAATGCATTTTAACTTTAGACTAATTTTGAGAAATAAAATCAATCTAAATAAATTTTAAAAAAAAATCTAGATACTTTTTGTCAAAAGTCATTCATGAAAAGGTTAAGTAAAAGATGAGTGTTTCTTTTCCCTCACATTTGTTGACTGGGATTTACAGAACTGTATGTAACTTCTTACACTAAGGATAATTTAAAAAAATAAATAAATAATAAAATGAAGCTGTAAAGCAGCATGGGATCATGGGAAATGTAGTTTTCACCCCCTACTAACTAAGTGATACAGACAGAAATCATGTTCACAAAGGAGAAGTTAATGAATGTTTTAGTTATTGAGTTCAGTGTCATATTCATGTTAGGCTGTATCATTCAAGTCAAATAATTCAAAGTAATGATGACACTTACTAAAGCGGATATATTTTACTGTTACATTCAGTAAAATTAAGGTTTACTCCATTGTTGGAATAATGTGACATGAAGTCTTTTTAGATTTTTCACGTTATATCTTCAGCAAAAGCCTTGTTTTCACTCCAAACTCTTTATCTGTCACATGATAAATACACTAATAACAGTTTGCAGACTGAGTGACAGACGACGGGTGTTTCTGGCTTCATTGTTGAACCGTCTCAATCGAAGCTTTTGTTATAAAGCAACAGACAGATCTCGGTTTCAGCATGTGTGATGAGGGTGTTTTTTTGTACGGCTTTGGAGTCGGGCCATTTAGCAATCATCACCGCTCTTCTTTAGATATGTCAAAGACGTGAGGGCCATGTGGGAAACTGCAAAGATGAGTTATTGCTCTTCAGAATGTCTTTTCATGTAGCGCTGAAACACGATGTACTTACAAAAGGAATACACTATCCATCTCGCTGTGGTTTCCCATGTGCCTGCAAATCCCTCGGGAGTCAGTAATATTGTCAAAACTCAGTCTAACCCCCCAATGATTTATACGGCAATAGCGCGGTTTGTTTTTCTTACAAACATCAGTGACTTATTGTGCCTTTCACGAGGGGAGTTGGAGTTTTGTTGCTCCGGCGCCTTGAGTGAATGAGTAACTTTAAAGGCTGTTTGGAAAGGTCTGAGGGTGACCTTACGGACAGTTTGGGCTCCGGGCTGAAGCCAAGACCGCTACGCTCACCTCTGTTAGCGGGAGGCTGACAGATGGCGTGAACCGAACGACTCCTCTGGCCCCGTCGATCTGTTATGACAGAGAACAGCAGCTCAACCATCACAACATCCTCACAGGCATAAACAGGAACGCCCGTCGGTACAGGTTACACAACAGCGGTGTGAGCGGTGGTGCATCTGAAACACACACTTAATAACACAGAGGTCAATTATTAAACTATTATTGGATGATTTCCGTCACTGTGGGTGTGAAGTGCCTAGAGTTAAAACCATATGGGTGCTTCTATGAAACTGGGTTCATTTCGGTATCTGGCACTTTTCCAGCTTTTTTAGACCCACTAATAAAAGAAAAATACAGACATATTTCCCCCCAGGATGAACCTAATGATGACCTCAGATAAATGGAAAAAAAAGTTATACTCACGCTCTGAGTCATCCCATAATTAATGAATTTTTAATCAAATATTGAGGCCAAAATTAGGACCCAAATTGGGACATGAAAAAGTACCTAGGTGTCATTTGATCTGACTATGTGGCTTGAAATGGTCTTATATAGCACTATAAATAAAGACACTGTGTTAAATTTGCAGATCCTAGTGGTTTTTCTAATCCAGACATGCGGGTTTTACATGAATCTCAGTCTCATTTCAGGTTTTGTGTGTAACCCGTCGTGTCCACTTACGTTACATGCAGAACCTGCCCATTTAAACATGTATAAATTGTGAGTGATTTTGCAACAGCGGTCATTTTTGTGAAACACTCTGCCTTGCATAATTAGTTCGATTCCCAAAATGTACCTGTGAGAGAATAAAAAGATCTTCAAAGAAATAGTAGCACATAATTTCGTGTCCTTTTGACCGTGTTACATGTGGATCTTTTTGTATTGAAAATTATGTAAAATAATGTAAAAATGTGTTTTATCTGAAAAATAGTTTTTCTTTCATCTCAGTAAGTATTTATTTTCAAAATAGACACAAAGTGCTTCCAAACTTGCTTCATAATATTAGTCTACATCTGGTTTGAATTATTAGCCCCTCTGTCGTGTTTTTAGGACCAGTTTCATAGAAGCACCCATATTTTACAGTAAAGTGTATATGTGTCTCCTTTATCCCTCAGATGCATAAGTGGGTCATCATGACCCAGAGGGGTAATTTTCTTGTAATATCTTTGTAATGAAAAGTTGTAATTATTTCCTATTCCAGGTATTCCTCAAAAAGCATGTTACTAACATCATGTTATTTAAAGTTTAATTTACCTGTGATAGATTTTATGAAATTGTAGTTTTTGTATTACTACCCCAAACTTCCATTAGTGGGTCAAAATGACCCACATTCATTTACAGTGGAATTACATCGGAACCTTTGATTCATTTTACATTCATTCATTCTACAGTGAACCAAAGGAAGGAAGGAAGGATGATGTCAGCATTCCACTAAATCACAGGTCACCAACCCTGGTCCTCCAGAGCCACTATCCTTCATGTTTTAGATGTTTCCCTCTTCCAACACACCTGATTGAAATGATAAGCCGATCATCATGCTCTGCAGAAGCCTGATAATGTCTGTCAGGTGTGCAGGAAGAAGGAAACATCTAAAACATGCAGGATAGTGGCTCTGGAGGACCAGGGTTACTGACCCCTGCACTAAATGGATGTTGTGAGGAATTGAAAAAGTAACTACATTTTGTTACCAAATTTTCAGCAGTAACACTTTAAACTACTTTTTACCTGAAAAAAGTAGCTACATGACTGTAATGCGTTACTTTGTAATTCGTTACACACAGCACTGCTCATAAATGATCTCCAGCACATGCACTTTACTACGCTGCACATTTTAGTTTTACTTGAACTCTGTGTAAGTTATTTATGTTTCAGTATTTTATTTATTTTTTTATCTCACTAGGTTTTTAGGAATTGTGTGTTTGTGTTGTGTTTGTTTGTTGTATGAGTGACGTCTAAGATGATTTTCTGTCACAACAATCAATAAATCTTTTCTAATTCTGACATACGTTGCTTTGCAATTTGTCAAAATATCTTAAGAAAACATTTTACAATTGTTAAAAATGAAAAATAAAAATTTCAAACATGAAATAATTCTTTTATGGACCAAAATATAATACAAATTATTATTCTTAACATGACAAAATGACATGAAAACATAATGATTTTAACATGAGTCATTTTGACCCATGTATGGAAGAGTGGAGGGTCCAGATACTTAAGTGCATCTAAGGGTTAAACGAAACACTAGGCGGTCTTTAATGTGAAACAGTCTGAGTAGAGCCTGAGTTTGTGTTAACAGTGTAATGAAAGAACAGTAACACGACAATCAGAAGTGGATAAAAATGACCAATCATCAAACAGAGGGATTAGAAACTGATTTATTCTAATACAAAACCTACAAAATATTCCACCTTCAATTATCTCCACTCCCTGCTACTTTACTCCCTTACGCTGCATGGGGATTCACTCAAGTCAAGTTTCTGTGCGCCGCAGCGTGTTGTTAACATGTTGAGCCGCACAAAAACTCGACTTGATAATCAAGTGCAGGAGCTAAACCGATCCACTGCGATGATAGCGACGTGCAAAATATCTCCCGTTTCTAAAAAGATCATTATCTCAAACTGCCGTGTGTGTGTATGTGTGTGTGTGTGTGCGTGTGTGTGTGTGTGTGAAGAAAAAGCCAATAAATATTTAGCCTCTTCACACAGGCAGCAGACTGTTATGAATTCTCCCAGGGAGGTTAGAGGCAGGATGTGGGTCAGTGGAACCCAGATTTTCCCAACAGCCAAACTGCGCAAGGAGAGAAAATCCCTGTTTTATATGAACTAAGACCAAAATCTGACCTAAATCTGCAGTCACATACAGTAGCTAATTAAATGTGCATGGCAGCGACGTGCAGGCGGAGTTTACACCCACTCCACCTTTGCCCTGGTTGGCTACCCTTCTGGACCAAAGCAAAATAATAATTATGGTGATTATTACATGTTTTATTGGTTTTCCCACTGAAGCTGCTTTCTCACATTCGTTATGATAATGATTCTGTGAGAACATCTGCCCCCTGCTCCGTTCTTTTGGGTTGTGCATGAATGAGCATGTACCGTATGTTCTGTATTTTTTTTATGCAAGTGCTGCTTAGCTGGTATTTATGGCTGTTTTGCATGTTTCCAACCTTTTTATGGTCTTATGTGGTGTTGTGACACATAAATAGTTATGGAGTAACAGTTCCTGGGAGAAAAAAAAAACCCCCAAAAAGAACGGGAAAAACAAACTATCAAAAAGTGTTATACAAAAACAACAACAAGCAATGAAAACTAGAATGACTTGGATCAACTTTCAGTATATGTCAGTTTTTCTTTAACCCAGCAGCTGGAAACCAAAACCATCTACTGATCTAAACTGTTTAAAAGCTGTTGATCCACTAATCCTATCAATACATGTAAATAATTGGTGTAAAATGCAGTTTGTCGTCTTTTCAAACTAAATCCATCAAACCGATAAGAACTTAACCTGATTTCCCATTTTATGAGCCATTACTAAACAGGTCTGTCTCTACTGTCTTAACCCATAAAGACCCAAACATCCACTGGCAACTAAAACCATCTACTGATCTAAATTTTTAATACCTGTTGATCCATTAATCCTATCAATACATGTAAATAATTGGTGTAAAATGCAGTTTTACGTCATTTATTCATAGGATAGAATGTACAAAAACTTGTAAAATGTGAATAAAATGAGCAAAATGCTACAAAAATAAGAAAAATTTAACCAAAAACCCTTGAAATATGGCATAAAAGTGAACAAATCCTTCTAAAGTGAGGAGAAAATGAGAAAAATACTTGAAAAATGAGGCGCGTTCATCATTTCATAACATCCAGAACCCTGTGTTTAGTCAGATAACCCTCAAAAACCAAAACCACCAACTGATCTAAACTGTTTAAAACCCGTTGATCCACTAATTCTATCAATACATGTAAATAATTGGTGTAAAATACAGTTTGTCATCTTTTCATGATTGTCAGATATGACCCATTTGGACGTTAAGAGGCTCCGTAGTTACCGTGGAAACACTGTCATCTTCTACAACATTGATTCACCAGTAAAACCTATGGAGTTGGATCAATGACAGTGGATGGAAATACAGGGTTTATGTTCAGGTAATGACAGATTTTGTAGAAAAAGTCATGTTTCTTCATTTTCTCTGTTTCTGATATTACGACAATTAACTTTAAGCAGAGATTTTATGAGCATCTATGCGATGAGTAAATTAAATATAGGAAAATACCTGATTTTCATTGAAAAAATGCAAAATGCAGAGGATAATATTATAATAAATGGTGATCAATCCCTTAAGAAAAGTTAGAGAGAAAAATTCATTTGGGGACTGCCGCAAAAGTAGCGCTGGGTCTTTATGGGTTGAGGTCATGATTTATTATTAACACTATTAAATGATGATTAACTGATTATTACAAATTCAGCTACAATAGCAGACACTGTTAATTGAAAAAGCTGTAAAATCACTTCCTTTTACACGTCATTTATGTTGAATGACATGGCTTTCAACCACACATTGGCCTTTGTTAAAACTTGTGTATTTGCGTGATGAAAACCAGTCCAACACATTCTCACCTCTAACTCATCATATACTGTAACAGCACTTAGTCAGGGCATCAAGTTCTGCCCCTGGGGGCAGTTTAACAGACAGTCAGACATTGCTGTGGTTAGAGTTTGGTCAGGTTTAAGCATAAAAACAAGGGATGAAGGGTCAGGGGGAGCAGAAAAAAGAAAACAGTCAAATAAACACAGTATGGAAGTCCATCATAAACCTCATAAGTACCTCCTGCTCAGAGTTTTGCTACAAACAGCATCACCTGATCCACGTCATCAGTTTCTATATTATTAGGACTTACATTGAGTTAACGCTGTCAGACCGGCCCAGTTCTAGTCCTGGTTTCATTCTGGAGTCGCAGAACCTTGGTGCTTTCTGGTGAATGTGCTCGTGTTGACGCCGATTTTCAAAGTGGAACCAAGGTGGGAGGACATTACTCCATTTTCTTCCTCTTCTTCCCGATTGTCATCACAACTTCGCATATGATACACCCACTGATGATGTCGCGGCTGACAAGGAAGAGCCAACTTCTGTTTGGTTTCAGCTGAGAACCAACTTTTCAGGTTCCAAACCCATTGTTTTCTGGTGTGAAAACACTGGAAGAAGATCTGGAGTTGGTCCTCAAGTGCCATCAATGGCAGCTCCCTGTTCCTAATGTGCTAATGCTAATGCTAATGCTAGGTGCGGTGTGTGCATTGGGATGGAAAACATGCCGAGACTGAATTTCCCCACTGGGATGATGAAGTGCATTAACCTTTAACCTAACCTTCAGGACTGCCTCAACCAACAGCCTGTGGACTAATGAGGGGTTTTTGTTCACAACTAATGGAAGGATGGCGCTAGAGGTCAGTTGAAATGATCCAAGGCTGCGTCATGTTGTCCATCACGGCGGATTTACCGTTCAATCCACATTTCTGAGGTCATGACCTGTGGGTTGGGACTAAATGAATGACGTCACAGATGCAAGAGGAAGAAACGAGCGTCTTTCACAGGGTTGAAGGAGTTGAGTCATCTTTTTTTTTTTTTTTTTGGGGGGGGGGTGTTTGCTGCTCCTCCACATCCAGAGGCGCCAGTGAATGTGGTTCATCTAGTTCAGATCCTTGGAGGAACTGGAGGATGACTGGAGTCTGGGAAATCCTTAGTTATTCATGTCCCGTTTGATTTTCAGCAGCAGTACCAGTAACAACATCTCCCATGATGCCACACTACTTCACGATATCATCTACTATTACGTCTTTTGTTACCGTTTTCACCGAGAGCCTTCTACAGCAAAAATTACATGGTAAAGCTGGGATGAACATGCCTTTACGGACTATTTGAACCAATATTCTACTTACCTAGGTGTTGTAAATAAGCAGCATTTTGAGCAACCGATGTAAAAAATGTTGTGTTGTTTATTGGTGATGATCAACAGAAAAACTAATGTAATATTTATAAGTCTCACGATCAATAACCTCCTGATGATAATGAATAATTGTGCATTTTGTGTGTAATAATCTACCTGAAACCAACAGAGTGTGATCTGTGATAGATTTTGTTTAAAGCCTGCGGCATTTTTCACTCGGACTAGCATAATGCATTAGTTACAGAGGTTTCCAAGGCACAAGTGTGTAATATTAGGAACAGATGAGTCCCTCTGCAGGGGGGAGGAGAGGAGGAAGGCACTTGAGAATCTCCAATCAAAAGTTCTTTTTTGAAGCCTGTGAAGTGCTGCTGATTTTTTTTCTGGGAGCTCGGTTCCCATGTGGCTCCATAAATAACATTCAGAGTATAGTTGCCATATCTTTGCGGCTTATTTAAAAAAAAAAAAAAAAAAACGAAAGAAAGAAAGAAAGAAAGAAAAGAAGAAGAAAAAAAAGAGCTTAAAGAATAAGTTTAAAGATGTCCCATGCACAGATTAATAGTCTTGATTTGTATCCTTATGAAGCACATTTAACATTTAATAGGCTACATCTAATTTTAAAGCCTCCTCTGGATTGGTCTGTACAGCCCGCAGCAACTTTTAATGAAGATACCACAAACATAAAAGAATCTGTGGTCATGATCTCGCTTCTGGTACATTTCCATCCCAGCATTTGCACAACAAATTGACAGATTGATGATATTAACTGTGGGTGTTCACAGGCTCTGTACGTTTTACTGTTTAGTACAACTGTCATCCATTGTTCGAGGTCAAAACGACTGCTTTTCACTCTGAGAAATATCAAACTCTACAGATCAGACTCAAATGAATCTGGTGAACATGTTCCTAGTCCTGTCGGTGTCTAATAAATGGCATTAAGATACAGCATCCTGTTCTCCCAAGACCATAAGTCCATTCATTTAACCCATAAAGACCCAGAGCTACTTTTGTGCCAGTTCCCAAATTAAATTTTCTCTATGTTTCACATTTCTTAGGTGATTTATTACCATTTATTTATTTTTTCAATGAAAATCATGTATTTTCTTATAATTAACCCTTTCCATTCATGCATTATGGAAAAAAGTATCTATATATAATTTTTAGATTGATTTTATTTCTCAATCAGACTAAAGTTGAAATGTATTTTGAATGGTTTTTAAATGTATGGTTTTACTAAGAAGATATTTAACCCTGTAAGGCCTGAATCCTTAACCCTATAACGCCAAATGTATCATATTTGATACATGAGTTTTGAAGCCCTGTATATGATCAGTGTGATTTTTTTATTTTATGTGAAAAACCTGATGTATACAAGTAGATACATGCAATACGTGGATAATCCACCAGGGGGGAGGAATTCATTCACCAGAGGCCTTTCCAGTGACACTACAAGACTGTCACTAATGAGGAAGGAAGAACTTTGACAATTTTGAAAAGGAATTACCAATTTGTAAGACATGTTTGTGTTAAATTATGTTTTTGTTGGTTCAAAACTAACAATATTTGAGCATGGAGACCCGATGGATCAAATATGATACAAAAGCGAAACTCACCGTGGAAACTGATATTTGAAAAAAAATGTTTTTGGTAGTTCAGAAGGACCAATAAAAGCTCCAGTTTCAAAGAACTGGAATTTTCTGTCAGTGATTTAATGGTTCAGGCTTTACAGGGTTAGATCATTGACAGAAACCCCGCCCCTCGCCTATTTTGGCATCAATCCAGCTGATGTCATCATGTCTATGCATGTGCTGATGTCAGTATATCAACTGCCTCTCCTCTATATATGTGCCAAGTTTGAAGTAAATTGAAACAAAATTGATGTTTTTTATAGACATTTGAAATTTCGCCCATTATAAGTAAAAAGGAAAAAAAAAAGATTTTAAAAATTCATAAAAAATTTGAACTTTGACCTACTTTTCCAAGAATATAATCGTGTCTATTCTGGGTCACTTGGCTATCTACAAACCTAATTTGGTATGAATTCAAC
Source organism: Apogon hyalosoma (assembly GCA_037367295.1). Classification (NCBI taxonomy): domain Eukaryota; kingdom Metazoa; phylum Chordata; class Actinopteri; order Kurtiformes; family Apogonidae; genus Apogon; species Apogon hyalosoma. The sequence goes on along the minus strand of JAPQRP010000024.1, from coordinate 36,348,989 downwards.
CAATAGTTTTGCTGCTAAAGTGTTAACAAACAAAAAAACAAACAAACCGAACCCAAAAAAATACCCCTTGATTCCTCTTTAAAAAATATCACACTGATCATGTAGAGGGCTTCAAAACTCATGTATCAAATTTGGTACGTTTGGCGTTATAGGGTTAACCTCCTGAGCCCCGGGAAAGTACGAGTTTTGGCTTTTTTTTTTTAAAGTTAAGTTAACCAAGAGACGAAACGTTTTCAAAAGAGCTAAACCAGTCCAGTTGAACCGAGAAGAACTGCCGAGAAGAACGACGACCCGGGCAAATGAGGACCAACGCGGACGACCATCTGCATGCGTCTCCTTCAACAGGCTGCGTAGTTCTGTGTTGTTTTATTGTCTGATGCAGCCTGGCTTGTACATACGGTTTATCTGCAACATGCGGTGTTGTAGATTCTGTTTTTTTGCTCACACTCCGACACCTGCAGAAGGGTGACAGCAATGCTGGAGCTGCAGATAAAAGCTGCTACGCTGAAAGCTTCCTGATAATGAGAACAGTTACTGTGATCCAGAAAGCTGTGACTACAATGCTGACAGGTCAACCACCAAGCAGAGTTCACACTTCAAAAACCCACTGAGATGTTAGCTTTGGCTCATTTCTGTTTGCTGAGGGACAGGAGATGCTGGAATATTAATTACTGTTAACTCCAGGCCCCAAACATGAGAAAAATCAAAGCTCTGACACAGATTTAACCCATAAACACCAAAAGCTACTTATGTGGTAGCTCCAAAAGAGTTTTTTCCTCTATAGTTAACTTTTCTTAAGTGACTTATCACCATTTATTATAATATTATCCTCTGTACTTTCTGTTTTTACAGTAAAAATCAGGTATTTTACTATATTTAACCCTTTAGCTCCTGATGTGTCTGTGGCGCTCATTCTAAACGTATGATTTATTTAAAAAATTCCTAAAAATTCAACTGTGCTTTTTATGTTTTTACAGTGAAAATCGTGTGTTTTCCTATATTTAATTCACTGATCATGTAGATGTTCGTTAAAGCTCAGATTACAGCTGAGGGTTATTATATCATATCAGAGTAAAATGAAAAAAAAGTGACGTTTTTCCACAAAATCTATCATGAACTGAACATAAACCCAGTGTGTCCATCCACTGTTATTGATCCAACTCCACGGGTTTTACTGGTGAATCAATGCTGTAGAAGACAACGGTGTTTCCACGGTAACTACGGAGCCTCTGAACGTCCAAATGGGTCATATCTGATGACCATGAAAAGACGACAAACTGTATTTTACACCAATTATTTCCATGTATTGATAGGATTAGTGGATCAACAGGTATTAAACATTTTACATCAGTGGATGGATCAAGTATTTTGTTCATTTTTTTTCACTTTAATGCCATATTTCAAGGGTTTTTGGTTCATTTTTTTCTTATTTTTCTAGCGTTTTTGCTCCTTTTTTCCCTCATTTTACATGATTTTGTACATTGTATCCTATGAATAGATGAGGTGAAACTGCATTTTACGCCAGTTATTTACATGCATTGATAGGATTAGTGGATCAACAGGTACTAAACAGTTTACACCAGTAGATGGTTTTGGTTTTTGAGGGTTATCCGACTAAATACAGGGTTCTGGATGTTATGAAATGATGAACTCGCCTCATTTTTCAAGTATTTTGCTCATTTTCTCCTCACTTCAGAAGGATTTGTTCACTTTTGAGCCATATTTCAAGGGATTTTGGTTCATTTTTTTCTTATTTTTCTAGCATTTTGCTCATTTTATTCTGATTTTACAGCTTTTTGTACATTGTATCCGATGATAAAATTAAATAAAACTGCATTTTACACCAGTTATTTACATGTACTGATAGGATTAGTGGATCAGCAGGTGTCAAACAGGTTAGATCAGTAGGTGGTTTTGGTTGATGGTGGATGTTTGGGTCTTTATGGGTTAAAATCAGATTTCTGTCAGTTGCCTCAGTTTAGTTTCACTGCTTCCTCCAGACGGTGAATGGAACTGAACTGAAACAGGCACTACATAAAGTCCCATTTCTATTCCACATGTCCACCACTACACCCCGTACGCTGACTGCTCAATGGCCACTACACCTCCATTTGTGTCACATCATATGTCGGTGACGGCGGCTGAACTCGACAGCGCCGTCCACCTGTAGAGAACTCAGAGATGATGCGGCCCGACACATGCAGATACTATTCTGTTTCAAGTGGAACATGCAATTTTAATGTATCCTCAGCAAACACAGACTAGTCTGAATACACTCGCTGAACACTGTCGACATTTATCTGCTTTTATTAGACATTCTGCCAGGAGCTAATTAAATTGCTTATATTTAAACACCGTAATGCCTGAAAGCTGATAATAAAACTGATTCAGAGTTTGTGTTCTTAAATATTGAACATCTCCCAGCCCCAGCGTTCCTAACAGAAATATAAAGTGTTATTTTGGCTTCAGTTTGTTCCAGTCTGTCTGTGCGCAAAGCAATAAATATTACAAATATGTTGGGTCTGGATTAACATTTGGTTAGTCATAAAGTTGATACTCGTAGATTTTTTTTGACATGAAACCTGCCAGTATTACACACTGAAAGAGTCATGAGAATAAAGAGAATTTTTCAGAAACAGAACTGAGGATAAAACTGAAGTTAATGGTGGATTTTTTTGTACTTCTGCACTGCTAACACTTGTTCAGTCTGAAATGAACACTTTGCACATATAACATGAGGCAAGTATTGATTTTATGTTCAGTTTCAGTGCTTCTTTAACACAAAAAGACCCAGAGCTATTTTTATGGTTGTTCTCAAATGATTTTTTCTCTGCGTTTAATCTTTCTTAAGTGATTTATCACCATTTATTATCATATTATCCACTGTATTTACCTTTTTTTTTCCCACAGAAAATCAAGCGTTTGCCTATATTTAATTCACTCATCATGCAGATGTTCATAATGCTCAGAAAATGTCACTGATATTCATAAAACAATTAAAATTATCCTTCAGGTGAATAAACAAATAGCCTATTTTTAGGTTTAGGTGCAAAACAGCCTGATGGTTTATGAACAGATAATGGTTTGGATGAAAAAAGTACTTTATAAAGAATTTTTTTATTGTATAAATAGTGATATTTGACAACAAATATGGCATTGTCAAAAAATGAACTGCCATCAGTGTCCAGTGCTACTTTTGTGTCAGTTCCCAAAGGAATTTTTCTCTGTATTTAGCCTTTTCTAAGATATTTATCATCATTTATTATTACATTATTCTCTGTATTTTGCTTTTTTTTTCAGTGAAAATCAGGTATTTTCCTTATTTAATTCATTGATCATGTAGATGTTCATTAAAGCTTTTACACCAATTATTTACATGTATTGATAGGATTAGGAGATCAACAGGTATTAAACAGTTTAGATCAGGAGGTGGTTTTGGTCAGTCGCAGATGCTTGGGTCTTTAAGGGTTAACATGGAGGTCTGGCTGAATAATAGAGTGAGCAACATAACTGGTATCCAACACAGTTTTTTTTTCCATAGCATCTGTTTTGACAACTTTTATCCAGGATCGATCCCTACTGTGAACTTCGGGTGCTTTAATACTAACTTCTGTTGGACTTTCAGACTTTATTAATCTGATCTAAACTTGAAGGTGTGAAATCTCTGGAGCCAGGTCTGGCCTGAGTCAGACTGAAGTTGAACTATGGTTTCATTTTCATATACAGCGTGAAAACACCTTTTTGTTTGGTTCACACTTTCATACCAATTACAGGAAGTTACACAAAGGTATCGCTGCCAATGAATAAATAAAGAAAAATAAACAGAAGAAGGAAAAAATGAGTCTAATGTTCAACGTGCCCATGTCAAAACACATGGCCTTGAAAACATCCGAATGTCGAGTACGAGGACGTGAAACTCACACAGATAATGACGACAAAAAATGGACAAAAAACTATATATACTGTATACAAAGAACGATGAACACAATAATACATAATAAAAACATATATGCAGACTAAGTATTATATAAGTGAGGGTATCTTACTAAATAATAAATAAATAAATACATAAATGAATATATATATATATATATATATAAAGTGTGTCAAAAGTGAGCATGGTGATCGAAAGTGATCTAAATAATACAAATGGATGTTGAAATGACATGAAACACTATTTAGTTCAGTTGCAAAAGGAAACATCTACAATGCACGCTTCTATGTTTAATAAGTATAAATAGTTTTATTCACTATAAAACCTAGTTTTGACATTTGCGATGTTAAAAGTATTGTGCTTTTCCACAAATGCAACATTTCCTTTCCCATTTATAAACAAGTGGTGCCAGGCACGACAAACTCCGCCCCTCGCATGTATTGTAACTTATGTTGGCATCGATCCAGCTGATGTCATCATGTCTATGAGTGTGGTGATGTCAGCATATCAATTGCTTCTATATAGGTGTCAAGTTTGAAGAAAATTGAAACAAAATTGATGTTTTTATAGATGTGAAATTACACCCATTATAAGTAAATGAGGGAAAAAAAGATTTAAAATATTCATAAAAAATTTGAACTTTGACCTACTTTTCCCAAAATGTAATGATATCTATTCTGGGTCACTAGCAATCTATAACCCAATTTGGTATGAACTGAACCAACAGTTTTGCTAAAAAAAAAAAATCATAAAAATTGAAACTTTGATCTATTTGTTAACAAACAAATAAACAAACTGAACCAAAAACAATACCCCTTGCCTCCACTTTGGGCAATGAAACCTCAGTGGATACACACATTTATTGTTAAATAGACCTATATGGTTAGATTTTTATTATAAAAATGTTTTATATGGGATTAAAATCATATCTGAGAGCACTGTGTATTCCATTACCTTTGTTTTCTTTCACACAAATAAACATATTAACTCATAAAGACCCAAACATCCGCCATCAACCAAAACCACCTACTGATCTAAACTGTTTAATACCTGTTGATCCACTCATCCTATCAATACATGTAAATAATTGGTTTAAAATGTAGTTTGTCATCTTTTCATGGCCATCAGATATGAACCATTTGGACGTTCAGAGGTTTCCGTAGTTGCCGTGGAAACACCGTCATCTTCTACAACATTGATTCACCAGTAAAACCCATGGAGTTGGATCAGTGACAGTGGATGGACACACTGGGTTTATGTTCAGTTATTTATATCGTTGCTGAAAAAGTCCCTTTTTCTTCAGTTTTCTCTGTTATAAAAACCCTCAACTTTAATCTGAGCTTTAATGAACATCAACATGATCAGTAAATTAACTTAGGAAAATATCTGATTTTCACTGAAAAAATACAAAATACAGCGAATAATATAAGAATAAATGGTAATAAATCACTTTGGAAAGGTTGAATATGGAGAAAAATCCATTTGGGAATCCAAACCATTATCTGTTCCCAAACCATCGGGTTGTTTTGTACCTAAACCTAAAAGTAGGTTATTTGTTTATTCATCTGAAGGATAATTTTATGAATATAAGTGACATTTTCAAAGCCTATAATTGGAGGAAAAGCTACTGTAATGTCATGTAGAAACACCTACTGTGCATGAAAACTATGCCAACTCCAACTGTAATGAACATAAATCATATTAATCCATCCCCAGCAGTCTGTAATGTATAATAATTTAGCATAATTTTATGATACTACAGGATGAGGTTTATATTAGTCTCTATTATAGGAACGAGGTGTAGGGAGTAAAAGCGAGCGACGGCGTATAAGGCGTGGATACGCTCAGCGGGAAGCGTCGCCTCTTCACAGGTTAATCAAAGCGGTTCTTCCATTTGTCACTCGTCGTCTCGTGGGAATTTCACAGGAGTCATTAGTAAGATGGAAAATGTACATTAAGTGATGAATACTGGGATTAACAAAGCAAGAATAATGGGGCGACGCTGTCATTATTGTGTATGTGATCAGGGACAAAAACAAACAGGCTGATTGGAACAGTCAAAGCAGCGACAGGGGTTCACCGAGGGATAACTCAATATACACGGAAACAAGGCAATGGTCTGTGTAAGTCACATTAGGAGCTAATCGGAAACAAGCCCCTTCTAATTAGCCATTACCAAAATAACAGACTGAGGTCATAGTTATTGCTTTGCCTTATGGGGAACACTGGTGTGGCTTCGACTCAGCCTGAACAGCCCAACAGTTGCTCAAAGGTAGTATTTTTAGACGTTAAACGCAAACACCCACATAATCAAGTGATTGCTTATGTTTTCCTGTCGTGCTCGCCGTTATGCGAAGTCCATAAACGTAGCTTTAAATGGTGATTACAGGCGGAGTTTAGGTGAGCTGGTAATCAGTCCTTCTGTTCTGTTCTTAATTCTTTGTTTAACCCATAAAAGCCCAGCGCTACTTTTGTGTCAGTTCCCAAATGAATTTTCTCTGTATCTAACCTTTCTCAAAGGTGGGGTAGGAGATGTTTTCCTGGAGCATTTTTTACTACATTGCTTAAAATCCCCTTCACACACCGACTGTAACCAATTAAATAAATGCTCTAACACAAAAATAAAAAAAAAACAAAAAAAGTATTCATCTGTGGAATTGACAGGACTGAAAAAAACACCATCCAATCATTTTAACCGGCCCATCAAAATGATTGAACGGTAACGTGTCTGTCACACTCAACTGCCATTTGTCCCTCCCCCCTCTTCGTGCACCAAATATATTTAAATCAAGACCACTTTCAGTTTTTTTGTTTGCATGGGTTATCTGTCGACTAAACAGGAAGTTGATGAGCATAAATGGAAGTCTGGGCAGGTAGACCACCAACCAGGACCCCTAATAGGGACCAGAACAGCATCAGTGATAATAAGCATGTTTATATGCACACGGAAACTCAGATCATTATCTAATATCTGGAGTTATCCGATTATTTTAGTTATCATGTAAACAGGATAATCTGATTATGAGAAATCGGATTAACACACCTGGATTTCTCCACAACATTCTTCATGCATGTGTAGCTGTTAATTGGGTTAACTGTGTTCTTTTACTTCTAAACATGTGTAAAAAACAATTACACTGTAGAAAATAGAAGTGATGTAATTCCGCATGATCAGAATACAATAACAGGAAGTTTGGTTCTACCGTCACTATGTATGCACTCCGGAAGAAATCCAATAATGACTTAGAACGACTAAACCGGGGTTTTTTGATTCTCACATTTCTGAAGTGCACGTAAACGTGTCGGATCCAATTATTACAAGTATCCGATTATTCCCAGTTTTCAGATTTCTACGGTCATGTAAACAGGCGGATCTGGGCGGAGGCGGGTTTGAAGGATGAGCAATGAGTAACGGAACCCTGAATGAGATTAACCAATAGGATGGGCACGAGACAATCAGCTGATGTGGGTGGGTGTTGATATCAGCTGTCAATCATATCGTGGTATGTGGGTAATGTTGACTTCACGTTCTGTCCGAATGTTGGCCTGTGATCGCATGTTCTACATCATTATTGCTTTAAAAAGTAAATACGGGAACTTTACTTAATAAGACGGAGCAAATGGATCAGTTTCTTTAAATACAATTAATGTGTGGTTTGTCTCATAGTCCTGTGAAATGCTATATACAGTTTGGCTCATAAGTTTACATACCCTGACTGAATGCACATGGGACGGTCTTGGATGTTCCAACATGACAATGACCCGAAACATAAGGCCAAGTGGAGCTGTCATTGGAA
>JAPQRP010000024.1:36307499-36326949 GCA_037367295.1 Apogon hyalosoma | reverse complement strand
TCTTCAAATTTGTTGTTCTCATCTTGTTTTTACACCCCCCCACCCCACACCACCCCTTTTTTTTTTTTTTTGTAATTATTTTGCAGTGTTGGGATGTTGATCTACAGAGGAGGATTAGGGCCACTGGAAAAATAACAAAAAAAAAGCAAATAAAGTTCCAGTATGTATTATTTCATTATTATTCTGAGAAAAAAGTCAGAATTCCAAGAAAAAGTCTGAATTCTGACTTTAATCTCAGAACAATAATAAACAAATATTTAAAACAGTCAGAATTTGGACTTAAACCTCAGAATTCAGACTATTTTTTCTCAGAATAATAATTTAAAAAACAAATATTGGACCTTAATTTTATTTTTTTTCCGGTGGCCCTAATCCTCTTCCGTGTAGATTAAAAACGGTTGTGTCTTTTTTAATACTCAGTTGTTTTTTTTTTGCTGTTTGTCTGTGAGAAAGTGTGTGATTTCAGAGAAGATTTCACAAAATAAGTGTCTGAGGTGCATTATGGGAAATGTAGTTGTAAAAGTCTGGATATTTTAGTGTGCTCTGCTTTAAGAATATATTTCTTGTCAGTGTTTATCCTAAATTCATAAAGTCAGGATTTCATAAAGTCATGACCATAATAAATAAAAGCAAAGATCAACATTCTGCAGAAGTATCAAATACAGGGGTATAGCTTGGAGTACATGTATTTGCAGTAATACTATCGTCTTCCAAATATCCAATGTCGACATGAGGTTGAAAAGATAAATATTTAATGACAAAGGAGATAATGTAATATACCAAAAAGCAAATTTAATATTCCCGTCACACACAATGTTTATGATTATTCCACCACAACTGCTTCAACGCTGCTAAAAATAAAATACAATAACTATTAAACATTAAAAGGAAACTATTTTGTTGAAGTATGTCAATATTAATACATGAGCGGACCCAAATTTATATAAAAGACACATCTGTAACTAATAGAATTGTGTTTTCTATGCAAATAAAGCAAAATATCATATGTGCTACAACTAAAGATGATGTTTTTCCTTTGGATGATTCACTGCAGAGTTCATCTTACTTGTAATTCCGGACACTTACGTGAAGCCAACGTTCACACACTCAATTGAACGGGACTCATTATTAGGTATTAGTTTAGTATAAGTAGTACTTAAACACGTCCGTCTTCCTGTGGGAAACTGGAGTTTGCCTAATATACCTGCAGGATGCAAATCAGTGTTTTCTCACAACAGAGAGGATTTACCTGGTGGGACTGTAATTAGGTCATTTAGATTATTAACACACATCCAGGGACACATGAGGGGGTTATAAATAGTAAATTACTGTTGTGAGTGTCGAACATGCCGGAAGAAAAAGCAAAGAAGATCAAAGCTTAACGTTGCACCGGTGTAGTTTTTAATAAATCAGTTCTGGATTCAGATCAATTAACATATGAACCTGCACTTTTTAAAGGTGTCGGTGAAGCGATGAAAGTCAGACAGAGTGCATCCAACACAGAACTAGGTACACACTGATGAAGATGGTATTAAATGAGACCTGAGTAAAAAGAGGAGCTGCCCCAGGCTTGGTACTGGTTTAGAATATCTAACTCAGTTTCCCTTTATATGAGATTTTGTATTAGATAGAACCTTACAGTGGAAAAAATATGGTGCACAATATATATTTATGTTCATATTAATAGAAACACACAATGCATTTTAAACAAGTGGTGCCAGGCTCAACAAACCCCGCCCCTCGCACTTATTGTAGCTTGATGTCAGAATATCAGTTGCCTCTATGTATGTGCCAAGTCTGAAGTGAATTGAAACCAAATTGATGTTTTTGTTTATAGACATTTGAAATCTCACCCATTATAAGTAAATGGGAGAAGAAAAAAAAAAGATGTTAGAAAAATCATAAAAAATCTGAACTTTTACCTACTTTTCCCAAAATATAAACATATCTATTCTGGGTCACTGGCAATCAATAAACCCACTTTGGTATGAATTCAACCTATAGTTTTGCTGCTACAGACATTTTAAATTTCACCCATTATAAGTAAATGGGGGGGTGGGAGGTTAAAAATTCATTAAAAATTAAAACTTTGACCTATTTTTCGCAAAATGTACTGATGTTTATTCTGGGTCACAGGCAATCTCTAAACCAAATCTGGTATGAATTCAAGCAATAGTTTTGCTGCTACAGACATTTGAAATTTCACCCATTATAAGAAAATGGGGGGGAAAAAAAGAAAAGATTTTAAAAATTCATTCAAAAAATTTGAACTTTGACCTACTTCTCCCAAAATATAATCACATCTATTCTGGGTCATTGGCAATCTATAAACCCAGTTTAGTATGAATTCAACCAATAGTCTTACTACTAAAGTATTAAACAGAAACAAACTGAAACAAGCAAATAACATTTCTGAGCAGATTTAGAAAAACAAGTGCAAGTCATGGAGTCAGCCTTTAGAAGTCTCAGTTTGCACTTAAAAAGCACACAAAGAAAGTGGAATCTGTTAACCTCCCGCATCTGCTTTATTTTGGGGCTGAGGTCCTTGCCCCTTGGTATTTCCATTTCCTGTACAGCATCAATTCGTGGAGACATAAATTGTGCAGAAAAATTAAAGAATAAGCAGAAAATCTGTTTCCTGTGGTGCATACCATTCTACAACATATGCACACGCTGCCCTGCAATTAGCGTTTGAGATTTGGCAGCTGCCGGGTCCAGAGTTGTCCTCCCCCGGCTCTTCTTTAATTTGCTGGTGCTCACAGAAACCACTTCAGCATCAAACCACAGAGGCCATGCAGGAACGATGTGGAGTCCTCGTGGTCAAAACCTCATTATTAACCTTCTGGAACGGCACCAGCTTCAACGGAACGACGCCTCGACCGTCCACTGTTGCTTAGTGATGGACTATCGACTACACAAAACAGACAAATCAATACAAGTTCACTGTGCGTATCAGATAGACCGGCTTCACTCTGCGAAATGCCTCGTAGCCAAGAAGCGTAATGGTTTTCGAATCAGATGGTTTAAGAGCTAATGAATAAATAAAAGCACAGAGGGTAAACTGTTTCAGTGCTTGTGCTGATTGAGCGCTCGAGTGTGTGCGATCGTACGCAGGGTTCGGACAGCTTTGTACAACTTAAATTTAAAACTTTTTAAGACATAAAACAGAATTTAATGTCCATTTCAGGGCCGTACTGGCCACAATTTATGACTCCAAGAATTTAGGAAAATGCATTTATTTACTCCAATGCCTTAATTCCAAGTCATTTCACTAGAAAATATCGAAATCTTACCAAGTGTATTTTCCTCATTTCTAGTCCAAATATCTCGTCACACTCAAAATAAGACATAATCACCGAAAGAGTAACTTTTCAGTGAGACAGAAGAACTTATTTTTAGACAATAGATCTTGAAAATCTTATTTCAAGAAATCTTACCAAGATAATTGTCACTTGTTCCATCGGCAGATTTATTTATTTTTTTTTTGCTTAATTCAAGCAAAAAAATTGTTAGCATAGGACCAAAATCAGGACATGAAAAGTTACCTAGGAATCAACACATTTGATCTGGAAAACATGGCTTGAAATAGACTTATACAGTGCTATAAATAAAAACACTGTGTTAAATGTGTCGCTCCTAGTTTTTTTTTCTAATCCAGACGTGGGTTTTTCATGAATCTCAGTCTCATTCCAGGTTTTGTGTGTAACCCATCGTGTCCACTTGGGTTACATGCAGAACCTGCCCATTTAAACACATATAAGTTGTGAGTGATTTTGCAACAGCGGTCATTTTTGTGAAACACTGCCTTGCGTACTTAGTTCAATTCCCAAAATGTACCTGTGAGAGAGTAAAAAGATATTTGTAAGAATAGTAGCGCGTAATTTTTGTGTCCTTTTGACTGCGTTACATGCAGATTTGTGTATTACATATAATGTAAAATTATCTAATTTTTTTTTTTCTGAAAAATAGTTTCTCTTTCATCTCAGTAAGTATTTATTTTTAAAACAGACCCAAAGTGCTTCCAAACTTGCTTCATAACATTCGTCTACATCTGGTTTGAATTTTTAGCCCCATGTCCTGTTTTTAGGACCAGTTTCACAGAAGCGCCCAAAGAAGCTGACATCTTCATGGGCTGAAACGGACCAACAAACCAATCAGTGCATAAACCTTATGCTAAGTACGGAAAGTACAAGCGAAAAAACATCAATTTAGCAAATCCTTCAAAATAAAAGCAGTACCATCGTATTGGTTGTGTCTATTATGATGATATATATTTGCTCTGACTTTTAATTTGCCAATGACCTCATGCGGGCCATGGGTCAGCTATCGAGGCGAATGTGGTCGTACAATGCCCAGGTCTGAAGTAGAATGTTCCAAAAAATGATTACTAAATGATATATTTGCTGAAACGTCTTGTTTGTGTTCGAGAAACTTCACCAGTAGTGTCTGGAGTGTCTCTCACATGTACCCTGGGTTAACCAGACTGGTGAAAGCACCAAACCTCCGGCCCCAGAGTTTGTAAACTATCCCAACCACACATGTGGAGCTCGGCATCTGTTTGCTGAAATGTAGGCCCTGTCATGTGCTGAGCCCCGGGGTGATCCATAATTAAAAGGGCCCTGATGAACGCATGACATTTGTTCAAAAGTGCGGACTAATATCCTCCGCAAATCCGCTAGAAAAATATACTCAACGGGTGAAGAACAGTGTTTCAGCTCTGCGCGTCACACGTGTTCGCCGCTCGCTGAAGGATCTGGTGGCGGGCGGCGAAGGCGCAGATCCGGGCTTCCACGGAGACCTCTGCTGCATGACATGTGTGTTCCATTACTGTTCATTTTCAAACATCTTTCCAGGACTTGTGGCTTCACAGTCTGCTTGAGAAGGAGGATTAGGCACTCCTGAAATTGATTTATTTCTGTGCCCTAACTGTTTATTAAATATAATTGACCATCAAAGTTGTCACAGAGAGGAGGGGAAAAAAAAGGAGCTGCTACATGTACCACAAAAAGGGGCGCCTGCTCCGAGAAGCTATTTATCTAAAGAATGACTTAGTTAGAGGCTGGACTGGGAGGCAGAAAATAGGTCATATTTCATCCACTAATACTACCACACTTGGTGGCTGCAGGATTAATTAGAGCCAAAGTCATAATAAATGTGATAACTTGTCTCATGTGAAATAGTGGGCTTCTACAGCGCTCAGAGAACGGTCTCCCTAAAATAACTCTTAACAGAATATTCAATATGAAATTCCCTTAATGGTATAAAAGAAATCCATCAAACTGATAACAACTTAACCTGGTTTCCCATTTTATGAACCATTACTAAACAGGTCTGTTTCTACTGTTTTAACCCGTACAGACCCAAACATCCACTGGCAACTAAAACCATCTACCGATCTAAACTGTTTAATACCTGCTGATTAACTGATCCTGTCAATGCATGTAAATAATTGGTGCAAAATGCAGTTTTACCTCATTTATTCGTAGGATAGAATGTACAAAAGTTGGAAAATGTGAATAACGTGAGCAAAATGCTAGAAAAATAACAAGAAAATGAACCAAAAACCCTTGAAACATGGCATGAAAGTGAACAAATCCTTGTCAAGTGAGGAGAAAATGAGCAAAATACTTGAAAAATGAGGCGAGTTCATCATTTCATAACATCCAGAACCTGTATTTAGTCAGATAACCTTCAAACTCCAAAACCATCTGCTGATCTAAACTGTTTAATACCTGTTGATCTATTTGTCCTATCAATACATATAAATAATTGGTGTAAATACAGTTATTCATCTTTTCATGGTCATCAGATATGACCCATTTGGACGTTCAGAGGCTCTGTAGTTACCGTGGAAACACCGCCATCTTCTACAACATTGATTAACCAGTAAAACCCATGGAGTTGGATAAATGACAGTGGGTGGACACACTGGGTTTACGTTCAGTTAATGACATATTTGGCTGAAAAAGGCTCTTTTTATTCAGTTTTCTCTGTTTCTGATAAAATAACCCTTAACTTTAATCTGACCTTCAATGGACATCTATAAGATCAGTAAATTAAATATGAGAAAGTGCCTGAATGACATTGAACAATGAAAGAATACAGAGGATAATATTATAATAACTGGCGATAAATCACTTAAGAAAGATTAAATATAGAGAAAAATTAATTGGGAACTGACACAAAAAGTTGCGCTGGGTCTTCATGGATTAACCCCAGACACTGATGGCAGTTAATTTATTGACAACCCCATACTTACTGTCAAATATCACTATCTATATAAGCATATAATTCGTCATAAAGTATTTTTTCTTCATTCAAACCATTATCTATTTGCAAACCTCACCAGGTTATTTTGTACCTAAACTGAAGTCGTTTATTACAGGAAAGCAAGGGGTATTGTTTTTGGTTCAGTTTGTTTGTTTGTTTGCTAACACTCTGGCAGTAAAACTACAGATTGAATTCATACCAAATTGGGTTTATACATTGCCAGTGACCCAGAATAGATGTCATTACATTTTGGGAAAAGTAGGTCAAAGTTCAAATTTGTTATGAATTGTTAAAATCTTCTTTTTTTTTTTCCATTTACTTATAATGGGTGACATTTCGAATGTCTGTAGCAGCAAAACTACTGGTTGAATTCATACCAAACTGGGTTTATAGACTGACAGTGACCAAGAATAGATATCGTTACATTTTGGGAAAAATTACACCAAAGTTTCAATTTTTTTAGGAATTTTTAAATATTTTTTCTTCTCCCATTGACTTATAATGGGTGAAATTTGACACGTCTATAAAAACATCAATTTTGTTTCAATTTTCTTCAAACCTGACACCTATATAGAAGCAATCGATATGTTGACATCAGCACACGCATAGACATGATGACAGCAGCTGGATCGATGTCAAAATAAGATACAATGCGTGCGAGGGGCGGGGTTTGTTGTGCCTGGAACCGCTATCTGAAGTATAATTTGAATTCTTTTATGAATACCGGTCACATTTTCAAAACCCATAATTGGAGGAAATGCTGCTGTAATGTCATGTAGAAAGTTTGATACAAGAAGTGATTAAAAAAACTTGAACTGGGTCTTTAAGGGTTAAGGAGGTAAATGCCAGAAGAGCTGCTTTACCTAAAAAATGCAACTGGAGACAAACTGGAACAAATCCCACCGAGCATATCACCACGGTGGTCTGACTGTCATTATCTGTGTCTTTAACAGACGTGCGCCTGGTGTTTTTTTTTTTTTTTTCTTCAAACCACACAGATGCCAGATGAACTACAAAAGACTGCGCTGACTTTTATTTTTCATTTACGACAGTCCCTCTTTCAGCATCATTTCAGATGCAAATTCACAAGTAAAAATCCTCCTCGGCGCGTTCCAGTCACATCAAGGATTATTTCACAATGAATGAATGGCATCTCTGTAGAGGAAGTGCCGTTATTAAAAAAATAATGTGACAATAAATGAGGACAAATGGGAGACAATGCTCATTTTTGATCGCTCTCGAGAAGTAGTCCTTGGTATTAAACAAAAAATGCATTGTCTCGCGCTGTCACATAGACTAGTTTGTTACAGCTTGTGAGAAACAAATAAAAAAAAAAAGTTAATTTTGTTAGTCTCGTAGAATAATTGCCAAGTCATACGCGATACGGACAAAAGTATATGGACATGTTGAATTCAGGTGTTTCTGTTCTAACAGGGGTCTGGGATACAAAACAATAATGATAAATGTCATAATATAGTTTTATATTGGGATAAATATCACATTGATTATTAATATTGATGTTTATATCCTTTGTTTTGTTTTTTTTTAAATCCAAGACTATGAAAAACTCTGACCTCTGACTGTAAATAATAATCTTCTACCACAACTAACCATCTACTTTCTTCACGTCTCACTTGAACTTAAAGGAAATATTGATGTTTTTATCGCAAATCATCATGAACAGGACATCCTACGGTTGGAGACATAATGTGTTCCAATATTTATGTCCATATAGTTTATAAACATCAATATTTCCTTAAAGTTTAATGGGATATTTTTCTTCCTCAGTGAGATGTGAAGAAAGTAGATGGTTAGTTGTGGTAGAGAATTACTATTTACAGTCAGAACACAACAACTATTTTTGAAATTTAGAGGTAGAGCAATTAAAATCATAGTCATGGATTAAAAAAAACAAACCAAAACAAAATAAATGTCGAGAGAAATTAAGTCAAAATCATCTCTGAGGCATTTTGGAAGCAAAGATAACAATTTAAACCAAACTAACCAATGCAATTCTAGTTTAATTTAGTTTAATTTCGAATATGCAACAAAACCAAATAAACTTTAGTCCTTTTAAATGAAACAGATAAGAAAAAAAAAACTATACAAGAAAACAAAGTATGACTTCATTTGTACATTTGAAAAGGAGTGGGAGGAGGTATAAGCTATTTAATCCCACTCCTTCTCCACACAACAGTCTATCGTTTAGCTTCCTATCAACATAGTGTATGAAAAATTAAGTCCTTTGGATCAGTTAACCTTACTTATCATCTTCACATACACATACACACTTATACTGACATACCAGAAAAGTAAAAAAAAAACCAAAAACATACATACATCCTTGAAGGCAACACAAAATGAATACACAATAAAGTAACTAAGACAAAGTGAACAACAGCAGCAATCAAACAAAACATAAACAAATCAACAATCACACAACAAAAGGAAACCCAGTACCCGTGTGTTCATACTCAAACATTGATATTTATCCCCATATAAAACTACATTATGGCATTTGTCATTACACTGGTTTACAAGTAAAATGCTTCTAGAATAAAAGTAGTTAAACTTGACCAAATTTGAGTCACCAATAAAGAAAAACCAAGTCAAAAGTGCAATAGTTGGAAAAAAAAAAAGATATTGCTCAACTGGAAATCTCCAACTCCCCCCTGCTTCCAAAGATGGCTTAATGAGATGATTAGCGTTTCTAGAATGGAACATATCCGCTTTAATAGAATAAACTCTGATAGCTACTTTCCTAAAGTGCGGACACCCTTCTTGACTCTGCTTGATAAGATCTATTATGTCCTTGCTGCCACGTCTTGTCTACATCTTATGAAGATTATATGTACTCAGTCATATGAACGGAATATTAATGTTGACTATGGTGAAACCCTGTGTCTGTGTCTTTTTTTTTGTTTTGTTTTTATTTTAACCAGTACTGTTATTATAGTGTCTGTTGTTATTTATCTGTTTTGTCAATTGTCCTATGATTGTATTTTTTTCCCCTGTCTTTCTCTGTTTTATGTATGTTGAAAAAGTTATAAATAATTTTAAAAAAAAAGTGCGATAGTTGGTTGTAGCTTCTAATACAGTCTTGGGCTGAAATGTGAAACTGACAATTAATGAGAGAATGGGTTTTACTCAAAAGGAACGTTTGTCTCAGAGCTATCAGATCTACTTCAAAACACTGTCCGCACATGCCAATACATTCACTTTACAGGTTCTAACTAGTGGAATATTTATAAATCCATTGTATAAATGTACATAAACCAACATATATGTGTAATAAAACACCATCGTATATATTAAAAACATGAGCTAACATCAAAACTGTTGCACCCCATGCGGATCAGTGGCTATAATAGAATAGAAATATACTTGATGGAAAGACTGACTTATTACCTACGGATCAAAGAACATATCTTCATCAAGCGTTGCAGAAAATGGATGGACTATAAACAAAACAATGCATAATTACTACTGTCTGTCATTTAGATATTTTGCGTTCAAGCAGTGACCCCTAGTTTCTGTGTTGCATTGTCTGTTGATAAAACAAATAAAAATAAAGTATAAAAAAACAAACAAACAAAACATAAGCTAACCAGCACTTTGGTTATTTGGTTTCGGATTCATCTTATTAAAGTATGTAAGATTTAGCACATTTAATATCCGAAGCAGATATTTTCTAAGAAATTGTCGAGCTGTGTTATCGTTTTGTTGGGAAAGAAACACCTGAATGTCCACATACTTTTGTCCACATAGTGTATGACTTGAGGCTAACGAGTTCCATTTATGTTCTACTAGTTTCAAACCTATTACTGCCCTTGAAATCCTGAAGGTTTTATCTTATTTCTGTCTAAAATATGCTCGCCGGCCATTCTTTTGCTGCGGCCGCATTTATTTTACAGCAGTTGCGGCCTGTTTTCTGATAATAAATCACACCCCGTTTAATGAACACAAGGATAATGTTAATTCGGAGACGTCACGCCCCCAGAGATCACAGAAAGTAAACTTCTGTTGGAATGGAGTCCTTGCTTCCTCCTCAGTGTGTCCTTATCTATTATGTGAAGCGTGGAGTGTCGGTGAGAAATGAAGGTAAGAGGCAAGACTATCTTTAAAAGGTTGCGGTCCATTAAAAATATCCCACAATTCACAGGTAAGGTGGCTTAGTTGTTGTTGTTGCTGTGCTCTTTCTATGCGTCTGATTGATGAAAACTCGTGTACCTTTGGGTCACTTCAAGAGAAATGGAGTAGAGCGCAAGAAAAGCAACGCTGTTTAGCCATCACAGCTAGTTTTGGGTTGGAAATAGCAATGATGTTGCGGTTTCAGCTTGTGTTTTTCCAAATTATCGATGTCTGTGAGTAGAAGAGAGAAGAGTGACCGTTGAGGTTTGGTGTTTATCCCAGTGAACCTGTTTACTTGAAAACTAAAAGTCCATATATCTGATTTCTGGAGTTATCATTGTGATTATACGAGGTGTGTCAGAAAAGTTTCAGGACTGGTGTCACAAAAGACATACAGGGCGTCCCAAAAAATCTGACACCGTTTCCATCACCCAATAATTTGTTTAAAATTTGTTTGCTCTTTTTGCTCAAAAAGTGGAATTGTTCTTATCGTTCTGCTTTCAGGAACAGACATGCCGTTTACTGCAACAGAAAAGGCGTTCTGTGTATTGAAGTACCGCCCAAACTCAGTCAAATGTGAATGCACAACGTTAATTTGTTAGAAAATTTCATAAACGAGCGCCAACAGGAAAGCAGATTTGGACGTGGCATAAGAAGCTTCAAGAGGAGGGCTGTTTGTGTGGCGCGTCACAATTGAACATTTGTAATAACTTTGCAACGTTATAAAATTACCATCCCCCAGAATTTTTCATTTGAAATTTGTAGAATAAAACATTTTTAAGTCCAAAATCAATCCTATTAAGTATCATTTCTCCTGAGAATGTAGTCGCTCAAATGATGTCAGTTTTTTTTGGGGGGGGCGGGACACCCTGTATTTCAAAAACAAACAACAAACTACAAGTTTTCCCCTTCAAAATAATCGCCCTGGAGTAGCCTGTACAGCCGTTTCTCAACATGCGTTCTTGTCTGTTCTTCCGTTCTCGTGAAACGTCATCAGTCGCAGCCCAAGTACTGTTCCAATAGCAAGTTCGCATAAACCAAGAACGCGTGGAGTACCCGGATGTTGTTCTTGTCAGCTAGCTTAAACCGAGGATGCACCAGTTGGTGACTCGTGTAGACTTGGCTGGGAAATAATTCCCAAGATGCAGTGAGAACCTACCGTCGTATTTATGACAACTAATCCTTCTAAATATCTACATTGGTAATACCTCCTCTGTCATTGCCATTTTTGTTATTATTGACTTTGGCCATTTCTCAGTACCAAGAACGCAGAGTACGGTCTTGGTAAGAACTGTCTCAGAGAACGGACTTCCTAAGAACCCAAGTCTGTCTGTAATCGAACGGCTGGTACTTGTGAACTTTCCTCCCTGTCTCTGCTGTATTTGTCATCCGCTCCCTAACGTATTTCCCTGTAAATCACCACAATGTCACTCTGTTTAATTTCAATCCATTTATACTAGTATTTACATGTCATTTACACATTTTGTATATTTTTCAAAACTGAAATACATTTCGTCGGTTCAGCCGGGCACAGCCACCCGGGTCCCTGCTGTGTCGGCGGGCTCACGGCCACTTGGCTCCCGCTGGCACGAACTGCATCTTGGGAATTATTTCCCAGCCAAGTCTACACGAGTCCTCAACCTTGGTTTAAGCTAGCTGACAAGAACAACATCCAGGTACTCCATGCAAATTGGGGCAGTACTGATGACGTTTCACAAGAACAGAAGAACAGACAAGAACGCATATTAAGAAACGGCTAGAGACTTTCTTCTTTGTCTTCTACTCTACTCTTCTTCTTGTTATTTGGCCAGGATGTTAACTCAGAGCAGCGCCCTCTGGTGGATTGATACCAAATGCTCATTTCTGCTCAACAGATGCATGGCAAACTAACCGCATTGATGTTTATACACACATCTGTTTTGGTTCGCACATTAGAAAACGACTCATGCACGTTTGAGCAGTTGAATTCGTGACAATTTGTAAACCTGGGAGTTTGTTTTTTTGTACTGGGGTGGTCTTTCAGCAGACTTCTGTTTCATTTTCCATTCTTGCTTCAATTTCCCCTCTCCAGAGGCTCAACTGTCCACGTTTGGTTTCTCTACAGTAACATTAAAAGAACAGATAGGGGTTGTCGCTGCCTTTGAGTAACATGACTGCGTCTTTGGTCTAAATTATCTGCTTTAAGGACACACGACAAAGGGGACAGCAGAGCCTTTAAATCATCCCTGCGTCGCTCTGATGTGGTCAGAGCTGCCTAGTCTTTCAAGAATTACCCCCGAGAATCACTTTTAACTCCTCACAATGACGAATACCATTAGGCGTCTTAAATTTGCTGACAGCGGGGTAGAACCAGTGTGATGTGCGTCTATCTATCATCATTATCTGATTTAACATTTTGGGCTTTTTAGTCGACGCTCCTGCCATTGACACAGTAGCGGAGTGAAACCGTAATGATCTGTGTCATTGATGAAAGCTCCCCACATAACTGAGCTGCAAGCGATTTTTCAGAACACTGACTCTCAATCATTTCCAACATCTGGAACAACTATGGAATACATAAACAACGAGCTCAGGGAAGGGGGGGGGGTCGGGGTCGGATGCCATCGTTGCAATAGGTTTCAAAGGCGAGCAGGCCAGTTAACAGACAAAGTTAGTTGAGGGTTTACAAGACGGAATGTAAACAGGACTGACGGATGGGTCAGTAAAGCTCTCTGTTGTTCTGAGGAAGTCTGGTGGAGGGCCGTGGACCCCCACTAGCAGACCCAGATTATGTGGAAATGGGATCTCTGCTCTGGGGAGAGCATTCTTCTGCTCGTGCTGCGTTCTTAAGAGTGTATCAAAGCTACATCTGAAGCTTCCCCTGTTGCGTTTTCTTCCTAGATGTTGTGACCTATTGCCTCGCCTGCTGCTGAGTTTGGAGATGATGTACAAGTGATGTTCAAAGGGAGCCTTTCTCTGTGCATCGGCCCATTCAAAGTTAACCTCATTTAGCCGTGCTGAGGGTAACAGCCAGGGGACCGAAGGCAAATAATGGAGACATCTGAGCGTGTTGCAGAGTTGGAGATGATGGATGGCAGCATGGATCAGTAAAAGGGTGATTAAAAATGTTTTTGTGGTGATGAATAACACGACTATGCAGCTTCAAAGCGACACAAGAGAATCAAACAAATGCTTGGTGGTAGTTGTCTAAACTTTAAAGGAGTGATATTTTGCTTTTTTTAAATGGAATTATGCATCTTCAGACATTTCCCTGTGGTCTCCATAAACTGTAAATGCTCTGCTTGGGTCTGAATTCTTCATTAATTCAACTCCACAGCTCCATCTTCAACCCTATTTCTGAGTAATAACACCAGAGAGGTGGTTTGGAGCGCTGGCCCTTTAAATGCATATGACCCCACCCCCTCCAGGCCACTGACTGTTTTCTGTCCCGTTCAGCCACTTGAGTTCATTAATACAACCAACAACTGAACATTTTAGGTAACTGGCTCAAAGTTTGGACATATTTTTCTGTTTGACAATCTATAAACACAATTTGGTATGAATTCAACCAATAGTTTTGCTGCTACAGACATATGAAATTCCGTCCATTATAAGTAAATGGGAGAAAAAAAAGATTTAAAAAATTCATAAAAAATTGAAACCTTTACCTAATTTTCCTAAAATGTAGTGACATATATTCTGGGTCACTGGCAATCTATAAACCAAATTTAGTATGAATTCAACCAACAGTTTTGCTGCTACAGACATTTGAAATTTCTCCCATTAAAAGTAAATGTGGAAAAAATAAATAAATAACAAATTCATTAAAAATTGGAACTTTGACCTACTTTTCCCAAAATGTAATGAGATATATTCTGAGTCATTGGCAATCTGTAAACCCAATATGCTATGAATTCAACTAATTGTTTAGCTGCTAGAGTGTTACAATCAGACAAACAAACAAACCAAACCAAAAACAATACCCCTTACCTCCCCTTCGGGGGGCGGGGTAAATAAAATAATCTACATACCTGAGATTGGAACATTTGTTTAATTACTATATGCAAATTATGCCTAATGTCACCAATTTGGATCATAGCTATTGTATTGTGTTGTTCTGTATTGAAAGCCAACTCAATTTCTGTTTTTAAATCCTCTCAACACATATTTTTCTCTTTGACTTTTAACTCAGTGAGCATCTATTGTTTTAATGTTTAACTTACTTTTATTGTTTTTTTGTTCATTCTTTTATATGTTGTATTTGTTTTTATGTCTGTCTACAGCACTTTGGCCAACGGTGTTGTTTTGAAAGTGCTTTGTAAATAAAAATCGACTTGACTTGTACAGTGTGCGCTATATGATGGATGGCAACATGGATCGGTAAAAGGGTGATTAAAAATGTTTTTGTGATGCTGAATAAAACAGCTATGCAGCTTCAAAGCAACACATGCAAATCAAACAAACGCACAGTAGTCGCCGTACAGGGAAAAAACAGCAAAAGAAGTCTTGAGAAACGCACGTCTAACCCTTAGAGCATAAATACTACGTGAATAAAGATAAGTCAAATCTTTTCATGTACCCTCAAACTACGGTTTAATATTTGATACTTTGCTCATTTCTGCATTAACTTCAGATTTTTCGCAGGAAAGACGGAATCCTTTCTGCATCCTTTATATTCCGCACTTCTTTTCATTTAATGTGCGACTTCCTTTACAGAAAACTTCGCATTAGAACCTGAATGGAAGCAGATCCATATTTATGTCCTTGAGCTTAGGCTGCTATTTGCATACTCAGGAGAGGAGCTTTCATGTCAAAAGCCTAATTTCCCCTCCAGATCTAAATCACTTCACAAAATCGAAGCCTCGGGACGACATATTAAACATCAAGCTCCGGAGAAAATGGTGAGGCTGGTGAGGAATGTAACGCTGTTTTCTTGTGGCTGCTTCCTATTATCGCACGTCCTTATCACTGCAGGGTTTTAAGAAATATCAACACTCGCTTGTTCCCGGGCCAGAAAATCAAACGTGTTATCTGAGCGCTGACGGTACGGTATCCAAACACAGATGCATGCGGGACGAGTGAGGCACGTCGGCTCCTCCGCCATGACAACAGCTTGTCAGGTACGAGAGATCTGGGAACAAAAAAGTCATCATTCAGGTCTTGGCCTGTCTAATGACACGTTTCCACTCTGGAGAGGCATCGCTGATAGGAATGATGAGTAACGTTCGGCCTCATTGTCCAACTCAGACTGGACGAACAAAGCACAAAGCGTACACGAGAAGAGAGTTGGATTAACCCACAAAGACCCAAACAGCCACTGGTGACCAAAAGCATCTACTGATCTAAACTGTTAAATACCAATTGATCCACTAATCCTATCAATACATGTCAATAAACTGGCGTAAAATGCAGTTTGTTGTCTTTTCGTGTCCTAGTCTGAGAGATTTCACACCATCAAGTTTAGATCAGTTTAATTTAAGTCCGAATGTCCAACAGAAGTTGGTACGAAAGCACCCAAAGTTCACAATAGGGATCAATTCAGGATAAAAGTTGTTAAAAAAAAAAAAAAAAGATGGTATAGAAAAAACTAGATTAGATACCACACATTTTGCTCACCATTATTCAGCCAGACCTCTGAGTTAACCCATAAAAACCTAAACATCTGCAATCTGCAAAAAACATCTACTGATCTAAACTGTTTAATACCTGTCGATCCACTAATCCTATGAATACATGTAAATAATTGGTGTAAAATACAGTTTGTCATCTTTTCATGCTCATCAGATATGACCTATTTGGACGTTAAGAGGCTCCGTAGTTACCATGGAAACACCGTCATCTTCTACAACACTGATTCACCAGTGAAACCCATGGAGTTGGATCAGTGACAGTGGATGGACATGCTTGTTTTTATGTTCAATTATTGTTATTTTTGCAGAAAAGTCACTTTTCTTCAGTTTTCTGTCTGATTTAATGAGCTTTTATGAACATGATCAGTGAATTTAAGATCAGAAAATACATGATTTTCAATTTTTTAAAAAAAAGCAAAATACAGAGGATGATATTATAATCAATGATGACAAATCGCTTAAGGAACGTTAATTCGTTTCGGAACAGTGACAATACTTGTACTGGATCTTTATGGATTAACAATGAGGCCTCATGTCACGCCATAAATGATTGTAATTTAATTCACTGATCATGTAGATGTTCATAAAACCTCAGATTTAATTCAAAGGTTATTATATTGAAAAAGAGAAAGCCTTTTTCAGCCAAATCTATCAATAATGAACATAAACCCAGTGTGTCCATCCACTGTCATTGATCCAACTCCATGGGTTTTACTGGTGAATCAATGTTGTAGGAGATGACGGTGTTTCCACGGTAACTACGGAGCCTCTGAACGTCCAAATGGGTCAAATCTGATGACCATGAAAAGATGTAAAACTGCATTTTACACCGATTATTTACATGAATTGAAAGGATTATTAGGATTAATGGATCAGAAGTAGTAGATACTTTTAGGCTACGTTCAGACAGCAGGTCTTAACGCACAATTCGGATTTTTTGGTGAAATCCGATTTTTTTGCGTGCTCGTTCATGTTACACATTAAATGCGACTTCCATCAGTTTTCAGTATGAGCTGAATGCGACCCTGAAGTGACCCGCATGCGCAAAAGAGGTCCTGACGTAATCCTTGACCATGAAGGCATGCACTGTGTAAACACGGTTTTTCCCGCCGTTCCTCCTCCTGGGACGAAGAATTGTGACGTTCGTTGCATTTCAATGACGTAAAAGTCGGATAAATGTGACCTGGCCGTTCAGACCGAAGTCGCATTGCAAAATATCAGCTACGTATCCGATTTAGGACCACATATGAAAGTGGCCTGGGATTTGTGCTGTTCAAACTGTCTTCAACAGATCGCACACAGGTCACATATGGGTAAAAAAAATCTGATTTGGGCCACGTTTGCCTGCAGTCTGAACGTAGCCTTAGTCGCCTGTGGCTGTTAGGGTCTTTACGGGTTAAACATAATGAACATTTACGATAAAGCTCTAACTGCAAATGACTGCAAATGTGTGTCCTGTTGATTATGCGCCTTTTATAACGTCAGAAATTATACATTTGCATATAAAATCCTGGCTTTTTTTTTTCCTACGTTCTGACTGTTCACAGAAAAAAAAAATCCATTCCGAAGCAAAACATTTTTTTTTTTTTTGCCTTTTCCAAGGATTTCTGATTGTTTAGGCTTTTTCCTTTTTTTTTTTTCCAGTTGATTTTTTTTGGGGGGCAAAAAAAATGAACAACTGTCTCCAAAAAAACAAAACAAAACCGAAAAACCAGAAGCCAGAGAAGCACGGCTGTTATCTGTGAGACAAAACCTGGAGCTGCTCCACTCTCCAGACTGGAGGACTCAGAGTGTTTGTTTGAATCCTGACTTCAAACCAAGCTGTACTTTCTTGCAGTGATAATAGTAATGGAAGAGGATGTGTTTGCTTTCTTGCTAAAATATGGCAGCTACTACCGCTCTCCTCAAAGCTCTCACATCCTTATTTAGCATTTGCATCATCACTAAGGCCTTGTTTCTATTCACAGAGGCCGACACTTTGCAGGATATTAAATCTGCAGCGTACGAGGTCATGAACACACGGACGCTGAATGAATTCACTTATGATGTGGAGATCACAGAAATCCTTCATGCATGAGGGTTATTGATCGACACTTTCTCAGCAAATACAAAAGCACTCGTTAACCCTTTAGGCGTCAGAGTTTCTTAAAAAAATATTCAACTTTGATATCAAGATTTCAAAAAACTGTAGCTTGAAAGTGGTTAGCGTTAAAGTTATACTGTAAATTATATTGGATTGTGTGTCTTTTGGTAAAATTGAACTTTGAACATATTTACATGGTAGTTTTCTTTGTGTTTTTTTTTTTTTTTTGTCATCTGATCCTTAATCCATAAAGACCCTGTGCTACTTTTGTGTCAGCTCCCAAATGAATTTTTTCTGCATATTTAACCTTCCTTAAGTGATTTATCACCATTTATTATAATATCATCCCCTGTATTTTGCATTTTTCACAGTATATCATGTATTTTCTCATATTTCATTTCAAATATTTTATTTAGATATTCACGAAAACTCAAAGTAAATTTAGTGTTATTATATAAAAACAGAGAAAAGGGAAGGAAAGGGGACTTTTTCAGTCAAATTTATCATTAACGAGAATTACTATTAACCCAGAGAGTGACTAGATGCCCCCACGTCCCATCCCTCCTCTAGTTTGTTTTAATTATCTATTTTAATTTATTTTATTGTAAATCCAGCAGTGGTCATGTGTTGTTTTTTTTTTTTTTTTTAAATATATATCTTTGTGTTTTGTTTTACTTTGTTGTTTCTCTTAAAGGATAATGGTTAGTTATGGTTCATTCATAGAAGCCATTCTAGCTTAGATTAAAACTGTTGTTCTCAATACCCCAATATCCATTGCATAAGACAACTTCCTATTACCTTTCAACTAGAACACCTGCAAATATTGCACATGTTAGATATTGCTACAGTATGTGTGTATGAAAAATCCAATAAAAAGATTTATTAAAAAAAAAAGATGTCATTAACTGAACATGCACCCAGTGTTTCCATCCACTGTCAATGATCCAACTCCATGGGTTTTACTGGTGAATCAATGTTGTGGAAGATGACAGTGTTTCCATGGAAACTACGGAGCCTCTTAACGTCCAAATGGGTCATAACTGAAGACCATGAAAAGATGACAAATTGTATTAAACAGTTTAGATCAGTAGATGTTTTTTGTCGATTGCAGATGTTTGGGTTTTTATGGGTTAACTCAGAGGTCTGGCTGAATAACAGGGTGAGCGAAATGTCTTAACCCATAAAGACTCAAACATCCACTGGAGACCAAAACCATCTACTGATCTAAACTGTTTAATAATGTCTGAGCCACTAAACCTATTAACATGTTAAAATAATTAGTGTAAAATACAGTTTATCATCTTTTCATGGTCATCAGATATGACCCATTTGGACGTTCAGAGGCTCCGTAGTTACC
>JAPQRP010000024.1:36250119-36263622 GCA_037367295.1 Apogon hyalosoma | reverse complement strand
CCCCACACACCCCCACACACCCTCCACTCTGATAAATTGACAAGATACTGAATTTTATGAAGGGCCCACAACGTTTAGCAGGTCCAAGGCTCTGGAACTCTCTGCCCCTGCATGTCACACGTGCACAGTCCATTGAACATTTTAAATCTCTTTTAAAGACGCACCTATTTGCACTGGCTGTTAAAAAAAGTGTGTGACTTTTAATTTGTTTTATCTTCTGGTTGTATTTTTTTATTTTTAGAGACTACTTATCTTATTATTGTCTACCTGTTTTATCAGTTTTAGCATATCTTATCTTTTATACCCATATATTTTTTATTTGTTTTATTATATTTTGTATTTTTACCTACATCTCTGAACAGCACTTTAGACACTTTGCGTTTTTGGAAATGTGCTATAGAAATAAACCTGACCTTGACCTGATCTTGGTGCAGATGTTCATAAAAGCTCAGAGTAAAGTTGAGGGTTATTATATCAAAAACTGAGAAAACTGGGGAAAAAGTGATTTTTCAGCAAAATTATCAACTGAGCATGAAATCAAGCATCTTAATACACTATTATTTTTCAATCCATGGGTTTTATCGGTGAATCAATGCTGTAGAAGATGACAGTGTTTCCACGGTAACTCTGAACGTCCAAATGGGTCATATCTGATGACCATGAAAAGATGATAAACTGCATTTTACACCAATTATTCATATGAATTGATTGGATTAGTGGATCAACAGGTATTAGACAGTTTACATCAGTAGATGGTTTTGCTGGGTGGTGGATGTTTGGGTCTTTATGGGTTAAGGGGGTGGTATACGTATACATCTGACATTGTTGTCGTCGCTGTTTCAAGTACATGGCCATTACACAAAGGAGTAATGGACCTGCACGAATTGGGGCGTTACATTATTGTCTCCGGAACTGTCCGTCCATATGGAAACAAATACAATGGAGCTTTTAAAACGGTTTATTTGGAATGTGTCTAGAATAAAAATAAGAACTTTTAAACTGAAAACTTTGTATGTATGTATGTATGTATGTATGGATGGATGGATGGATGGATGGATGGCCGAAATGTAAAGAAACTCATTCATTTTGCATCACATCTACAGTGTGGAGTGAGAGTTACATGTAATAAACATACTGGTAAGAAACAGCAATTCGATTCTGTATAAAAACATAAATCATAAATAACAGTTTCATTTCTGTAAAGGTGCTTTTATCAGACTTAGGGTTCGGACACAACATTTTCAGCTGCTACTATTGGGTCACCAACTGTCAAAGTAAAATATAAAATATATAGGCCTGTATAACCATTTTTTCCCCCCCAGGCCGTCACCCTGATGAACACTTCATGAGCCATCCAGTGTCAGTATCCCCCTGACTCCAATTCACCCACTCACAAACTTATATTTGCTTATATTTGGAGGATAATGGAAAACAAAAAGGCCGAGAGATGCTGCTCAGAGTTGAAAAATCCCTCGGCTTTTATCGGATATTCCAACTACACCAATAAATATTAACCAAAAAGAAGTGCAACAAGACTCACAAAGGAAATTAAACAACAAAAACATGTTCTGTGGTGCAGAGGTGACCCGGCCCAGACTCCAACAGCCGACGTTACAAAGAGAGTCTCAGTTAGCACAGAGAGCAAAACCATCCCTGAAAGATTTCACTAATTCATTGGCACAAATTACACAAAGAAGCGACCCAGAGGGATGCCGATCACCGCCACACTGACTGAAACTTCAGCAATCGTTGGTGATTCCTGAAGCCTGATTGGTCCACGGGAGTCGGATGCTTGTCCAGTCATTGAGGTGAATGTGTGCATCAAACAACTACATAAATATACAATATGCGGATTAGTTTATGTGTTCACCCATATGTGAAATGTAAAGGAGAGGTAAGAAATGACAAGACATAAATGATGTTAACGCTTTAACCCCCGAGCCATGATTCCAGGTAAAGGTGCTGCTGTGAACTGTCGTCTGTTTCAGGTTCATAAAAGCTGCTGTGAGTATGTGTTTGTGTTCCTTTTCTTCAATGGTTTTGTTTCACTGTGTGTTTTAGGGTCAAAACAGGTGGAATAACAGAATAAACACAAAGAGAGGAACTGAAGTTTGACAGGTTTGAACTAAATAAGGCACTAGAATGTACATCAGTAAGAGATTTAGGATGTTGAACCAACAATAAGGATTTGAATTTGGGTCCAGTAGTTTTTGTTTTGGGCTCTTTTGTTTATAAATCAGTCCAGTTGCTTTTTGACACCGGGCTGAACTCCAAAAAACAGTCACACGGTCAAAACTCAGTAAAAACACAGGAAAAAAATCTAATAAAGGAAAATCACAACACTGCGAACAACAGTAAAAACAAAAAAGGACAAAGAAAACAGTGTAAAAAAAACAGTATTTTTGCAGTGAGTTGGTCTCACTCACTGCTCTGTGTTTTGCCCCCATTCCACAGGCAGCGGGGTTTGCACTGAGCATGCTCAGATGTTTATGGAAAGTACGAGGTCAATTTTATCAGCATGTTTTGAAATTTTTCCTATTGAGCAAACGGTTGAATTTTATTCATATTTTAAATAAATCATACATCATACAGAAAAAAAGTCTTTTTTCTCAGAATAATAATAAAAATAATATATCAGACCATTTTCTTTTTTTTTTTTTCCAGTGGCCCTAATCCTCTTCCATATATATCAATATCGTCTGATATGAAAAACATTTATCGTGATATGCCTTTATTCCATATCACCCAGCCCTACTAATAGGTATATTGGGTTTAACAGGTTCAGGGCCAGTAGCCTGACAACATTTTTTTCATGTTGAAGTCTTATTTTTAGTTGCTTGTATTTAATGAAAAATGCTATGGATTGAACTGAACCCTAGAAAAAAGGAAAACAGAAGAGAAGCCTCGCTTTATTATTTTACGTTCACAGCAAAGCATTAACTGGAGTCTGAACTGATACCGAGGGATTTCCACATCTCAACACCATGACCGGGCCTTGTCATGCTTTAATTATCTTCCTGACACTGTTTATAGTGTTTCATTTGAGGCAGAGCGACTGTAGACCAGGATGGCGCTACATCTGTTGACTTGGGTAGCATTATTTCTAGACTTCTAGGAGTTCGACAACCTCCGTTCAATCTGCATTTACATTCATTGAGTCATAAAAATGGTGGCTGCTGTAAACAGAAATCCAGCCCCCGTTACACATTTAAAAGCCACATTTAAAGTATTAAACATGGAGCCCCACCACATGGGCATTGTAAGAGTTCACTCCTGCTGCTACTCTGGTCTGGCTCACACCATCTGTTTGTCGCTGCCACTTCCTCCGCCGTCTCTTTTGTGGCGTTCATTCACTGGTACGAGCGTTTAATGTTCACGTCTGTATTCATCGTGGGAGATTAGTTCTCAACACAGTCCTTATCAATGCTCCGATTCACCGGGAGCTCCATCAAACAGCAGAGCATTTTCCTGTGCATGTACCTGAATAACCATTTGTTGTACGGTGTCAGTTCCTTGACCTGAACGTCTTTTTCTCGAGTGCGGTGTTTTGTTAAAGGCTTTACTTTGATTCTTTCAGTATCTGTGGAGAGTATGAGGCAAAAGAGAGGTGGTTAATGTCTTCAACTGGATTCATGCCCAGGATTCTGTTGTTTTACACTTGTTCTACAAAAACCTCTGGGCCACCATTACTGCCCTTGTTTTCGTGACATTTAGCTTTTGCTAATGCTGCTATCCACAAGCAAAAACTGCAAATGCCCGCAACAGCAAACTCTGCTTTAAAAGCTATTTTCTGTCTGATTCTCATCTCAGTGCTACGTGCTTCGGCCGCTCTTTTCATCCACAATGTGACACCGTTAATCTGTGTCACAGTGTGAATAGATTTCTTCTATCTATTTTCTCCATCGTGACTGCGCACATGCCACCAATTGCTAATTTCAAGCCCAGTGAGGTGCAACAGTGCACTGCTGCCGCTCAGTTAACAAGGTTATTGATTTTGGAAACCACCCTCTAAGTATGGCTGCTCTGCAAAAACACACTAATTGCTATTTATTCCTTACTTTCACTGAAGCATAGAGGCTGATAATTCTCCTATGATCCAGCAGACTACTTTAAGCTTGGCACCGTTTATGATCAAACTGATGGTGGAGAATATGTTAAGAGGGATACTTTGATGGAAATTAATACTTCAAACAAACACAGCTTACTCCTGTTTCTTTCCCAAACAACAGACCACCTGTTTCTGCTCAAGGAAGAGGATGATTGCACTGAAGAGTCAAAGCTTTCAGTGAAACGCTGAAAAAAAAAAAAAGGAATTTCAAGAAGGTACAAAAAGAGCCTTGTGTTTGGAAAATGAGTCTAGTCTCTCGTCTAAAAAAGGAACAAAAACTTGTCAAGCAACAATTTGAGGGAAATATATCTAATGGGGTCTTAGTAATCTCATCAGCTATCTCATCAAAACAGATTTAACAATAGTTCACCTCATATTCCAGCAGAAAAACAAGACTGTTGCCCTTATTTTAAAGATAAGATGCAACTCAAATTATAAAGCATAAACTCTTACATTACTGCTTTCATTACCTCTAAATGACAATACTACTCAAAATAACAGGCATTTGCATAATTAAACAATACCTTAAATATAATAAGTGCATTATTACAATAAAGTGTCATAGTCAAGTGGCGACATTAAATGGTAAATACTTAAATAGCAGTTTTCCAGTGCCCAAAAGCCTCACATTTTACCCATTCACCAAGGCACTGCCAGGCCCTACTGGGGTGTCTTGCCCAAGGACACTTTGACATATGGACAGTCAGAGGCAGGATTTGAACTACCAACCCGTCAGTCATTGGTCACCCGCTCTACCAACTGAGCCACAGCTGCCCAATCAAATGAACGTCATCGTCCCCAAGGGGAAATCTGTCTTAGACAAAGTGTTGGACGACAGCAGAACAATATGTGCACAAATTACAATTACACACAAATACACAAAACAGACGGTGAACAACTCAATGAGTGCAAACGCAGCATATTGCACTTAAATGATTGCACCTGTTCTGAAAAATATATAGAATAAATTATGATTAGACTAAAACCAACCGAGCTAAAACCTAATCAACAATGAATGTATAAGACGAATCGAAAAATATAATACATTCTTACTAAATTAAAACCAGCTGAGCTTAAACCTAATCAGAATTAAGTGAATAACATATATAAAATCCATAAAAACAACCCTGTGAACAGAAGGGACTTACAAAGAACTGATAGAAAATGTAAAACCTTCAAAGATTTTGTGCCTGAATTTTAATTAACTGCAACTGCAAACTGGAATTAAACACAGCCTACATTCTAATCAAGAAGCAAATTGTTTAGATCCTTCCATTGGATAATTATCCCACCCCCAGAAGGGGAGGCAAGGGGTATTGGTTTTGGTTCGGTTTGTTTATTTGTTCGTTAACACTTTAGCAGCAAAACTATTGGTTGAATTCATACCAAACTGGGTTTATAGCTTGCCAGTGACCCAGAATAAATCTGATTACATTTTGGGGAAAGTAGGTCAAACTTCAATTTTTTTAATGAATTTTTAAAATCTTTTTTCTTCTCCCATTTCCTTATAATGGGTGAGATTTCAAAGGTCTATAAAAACATCAATTCTGTTTCAATTTACTTCAAACTTGGTACATATATAGAGGCAGATGATATGCTGACATCAGCTGGCTCGATGCCAAAATAAGCTACAATACGTGCGAGGGGCAGGTTTGTTGTACCTGGAACTACTTGTTACTGCAGTGATTAATATGTTTTAGTTCTTTAACTGATCCATGAGGAGATTCTCATTTCTTAAACAACTATCAGTTTATAGAGAGAATAAAATTGGACTTTGTTACAATGAAAAAAAAAAAGGTCATGTGGTCTGATGAGTCCAGAGTAACCTTGTTCCAGAGTGATGGCGTGATTACCAATCATGCCTAGTGCCTACAGTACAAGCCTGCGGGGGCAGGGTAATGATCTGGGGTTGGTTCAGTTGGTTAGGTCTAGGCTCCATAAAATGAGTCCAGCTGAACCTGAATGCACTAAATGACCAGGTCTGAATGTCAGTGGATTTATATAATGCTGATGACACCTTCATATTCTAAGATGAAAACACCAGGATTCATCAGGATCAGATTATTAAGCAGCGGTTCAGGACTGGGGTGCCATAAAGGGGGGGTGGACATGACAAATTCATGGGGCCCAGCATTCCCAGGGGGCCCAGTGGATATAGGTTAGAAGTTGTGAAAATTTGTGTAAAAGACAGGCGTAGAAGCCAGGAGTCGGACGTCCAAAGTTAAGTTTCACTTTCGGTTTCATAGCAGTTACAGTAGTTAAGGCACTTATGGAACGCACCCCCACATATATACCTCCAGCCTCTACACCTCGTACACACACCCCCGCTCCGATGACAAATTTACAGATACTTTATATTATGAAGGGTTCAGGAGCATGAGACCTGAACCACACTGAGAATATTTGGGGTTTGATGGGGAAGACTTTACACAGCGGTTTGACTCTTTATCATTAATTCAAGATCTTGTCAAAAAGGTCATGCAAGTTCAAATGGAAATAAATGATGAAACATGTATTTTAACACTGCATAACCACTGATGCAATAGAAAATACATCTTACAATCAACCTTATGTACACTATGTAATGGTAAATGCTGAGCACTTTATCTTTTAATCTGAATCCTATAACACCAAATGTATTATATTTGATGCATGAGTTTTGAAGCCCTCTACATGATCAGTGTGATTTTTTTTTTCTTGAAAAACCTGATGTACACAATTAGATACATGCAATACACTGATAATCCACCAAGGGGTGGGAATTCATTCACCAAAGGCCTTTCCAGTGATACTACAAGACTGACACTGATGAGGAAGGAGGAAGAACTTTGACAATTTTGAAAAGGAATTACCAATTTGTTAGACATGTTTGTGTTAAATTATGTTTTTGTTGGTTCAAAACTAATAATATTTGAGTATTGAGACCCGATGGATCAAATATGATACAAAAGCAAAACTCACCATGGAAACTGACATTTGGAAAAAAAAAAATGTTTTTGGTCATTCAGAAGGACCAATAAAGGCTCCGGTTTCAAAGAAGTGGAATTTTCTGTCAATGATTTAATGGTTCAGGCTTTACAGGGTTAATGTTCTTTTCCTTACACTAAACCTGTTATTTGTTGCCTAAACCTTCGTAATTTCAATTCATTTTCACAGCATTTATGTATCCTTTTATTGCAGTCGATGGTGTTTTTCCATGGTTTTCGAAGAGTGATTGTGTTTTGCTTTATTCTGTTTTTTTACGTGAGGAATTGTTGGCCTTTTTTCTTTCATTAATGGCTACGTTTTATTCCAGTTTTGATAAATCCAAACAAATTACACATGCTTAGCCCACTGGCAGGTTTTTTATGCTTCATACCGGAAAGTTTAGTCATCTTTAAGAACACTTGTCTTGTACTGTAGGGCTATTTTTGCAGGATAAAGGCGGGGCCCCGAGTGTTTGTGCCTCTGTCTGGTCGATTTGAGCAAACCCAACCGGTATGTCCCACATACACAGGGCAACAATCATTTATCCACACGCTTCTAACAAGACGTCGTAAATCTCGGGTCTCTCGCTGCTTCACGAGACAACACCCCAATAGAGTGGCATCCTCCTTGGCGCTCTCTCCCCCCTCTTCCCTTTAGATTAATCTATCGGTGTGGACCCCAGGTCATCCATTAACCGTCCCAGTTTCTGTCTCTTCTATTTACTGCAAAAAAAAAAAAAAACAAAAAAAAAAAAGAAATGAAAAAACTAAGCCTCTCAGCCAACATCAGATTCTGAAAAACAGAAGCGAGTAGTTCAAGGTTTCATCAGTCGGGGGGACCACCAAGGATGCAAATGCAGGGCGTATAGCTGAGAAAGTGATTAATCCATAGGCACCCTGCTACCTCCAGATGGCTTTTCACCAGGGGATGTACATTAAAGTCTATAGACCTTGCTGTTACTGCAACCAGCCTGTCGCTGCCTCTTCTGCTGCAGCGACAGCCCGTTGAGATCCATTCACCCTGTGCCCCCCCGTGATGTCACCGCTGCCCACTCCATCCATACAGATTCACTCTTGTGCACATATGAAGGAGGTATTGACATTTAAATCAAGCAGAAGGATTTGCGAGAGCAGGCAGCTGCTACTTAAGATACACACTTATATCCATAAAAACTAGACATGTATTACCTCCGGCCAATATTCCTCAATTGTACTGAAATCTACACCTCTGTTGGCGCTGGTATGTGCTGTATGTCATGCTCCACATGTGGCAGTTTTTTTCCTTGATACCTCTGACACACATATGAAGTGATGACGGAGACTCTCTGGAGGAAGGTGCAATCATGAAATTCATATGGACTGGCCGACATTACCGAATTTTCAAGCTGTGCCGTCTTGGGGGAAGCGGCGTCGTACTAGTCACATGTCTGTATTGAACATAATCTGGTGCTTTACATTCTCCAAAAGAAATTGCTTTGAAATTACCCGCGGCTTATCAGGTGTGTGCTTCATATGGCGTTGGCAGAAATGGACGGGTAACCCTGTAAATCACCGCTCGCATACACTCAAGCATGGGGGGGAATAAAAGCTGCTTGAAGACTGTCACGCTGTGAAAAAGTATGATTTTTATTGGAGGGCGAAACCAGAAAACCTGCCCAAATTTAACCCCTTATAGGGCACTCATTGAAATACTTTAGTGTGTCACTGCAGGATAGAACAAGACTTTATGACTTTTGTGAAATTTTTCTACATTTTTTATGGTCATGTAGAAAATCTCGCGATAATAAATAAACAAATCCCGGCATTTGTGATGTTGTTTGTGATTGTTTTTTCGACATTTAGTAAATATCAGTAAAGTTTTGCGCATACGTCCAATGGAAAAGCGGCTACTGTCTTGTAATGCGAGTGTGTGTGGAAATTACCATAAATAGCCACTTGCCAGATAAAGGGTTAAAGCCTCATCTTTTAGAAATGACTGTGAATATTAACTCAAAGCCCCAACGGTGCTGCTTGAAATAAAACACTTATAAAAAAGAAAATGTAATCAGAAAAAAAAGCCATATCTATGAATGGTTTTTCTCACAAAAATAATATACTTATTATGGTATTTTCAGGCACTCGAGCAGCCTTTGTAGCCTATATCGAAAACACACACAATGTACTTATGTAGTGGACAAAGAGAAAGTAATTGCAGTAGAAATCACCAGTTTGATCTCTTCAAAACAACTACTGATATCTTTAATATCTAATTTATTTTCTCGAAAGACTGCTCTAAGTGATGAATGGCACATTTTGTTTGATGGTGGTTTTAAAAAAGATGAATAACCTTAAAAATAATAAAAGTAAGATCTTCTTTACCTCGCTGAAAAACACATTCTCTCAATGTGTAAATGTTATTGGACGGCTTTCAGAAAATTTCATGGTCTTCTAGAAATCATTTGTCTGTGTCTGATCAAGGATGGGACGACGGCAATTTAACCCTTAAAGACCTAGAACTGTTTTTGTTTCTACGTTTAACCTTTGTGAACCTAAGTGATTCATCACCGTTTATCATCATATTAGTCTCTGTGTTTTTAATTTTTCAGTGAAAATCAGGTATTTTCTTATATTTAATTCACTGATCACGTCGATGTTCTGAAAAGCTCAGGGTAAATTCAAAGGTTATTATATCAAAACAGAGAAAAGTGGAGAAAATGTGACTTAGTCATTTCATTCCGACCTGTTCCACTAACAACAGGCAGCATAGAAACAATCTCATTTATTCAGTCATTGTTAATATAATAAAACCTTTTTATAGAAACCTTAACCCTTAAAGACCTGGCAATTTTGTTCTACATTTAACCTTTAAGTAATTTATCTAAATTTATTATAATAACGAAAATCTGGTATTTTCTTGTATTTAATTTACAGATATATTTAATTATTATTATATATTACCCCTGTATCCTGTACTACGTTTAAAAAATTATTTGGTTTCCTGGTGTGTCCACACATACCACGCCATGTTTCTTTTAAAACTTGTCTTCTTCGCATGTTGTAATGTCCGTCAACATCCATTTTTTTAATTCACGTGACTCTAGTTGCGGAAAAAGGTCTTTCCATTGCAGTTTTTTATGATATACCAATTGCGCTACACATGAAAAAACACCTCTTGCCAGCGCAAAAACGTTTCATCGAAAAACGAGAGTTTTGGCAAAATTGTCGTTTTTCCATTAGGCAAATTTTATGCGCAAGTTATATTCATGCAATTTGAGGATCAATGGAAAAGCAAATAATGTAAGAGGGTACGTTTCAGTTTCTATTTTACAAGCAAAATTTACTTTAAAAAATGTATTTTTTATATATTACAGTTAAATATATGTTGTTTGTTCACAATGATTTGGAAATATAAACAGACACCTTTGGCACTGGAACAAATTTTGCCAATTTTTTTTTCAATCAAAAGTGCTGAAGCGAGAGTTGGGGGTACTTGGCTAAAAAAAAGTATATTTCAGGGGGTACTCCACTGTAACAAGTTTGAGAACCACTGTTTTAATTGATTATTACTTTGGCTCAAAATGACGTCACATCCATCATTCAATGTTATCATTAATGGCTGATTCCGTGTACATAACAATAATATATAAAAATAACATGCCACCATTGCATGACATTCACAGCAGTTTCTGTAGGTTCACACCTTACATCTGTTAGTTTTAAGTTAAGAGCTTGAGTGACAATTTTTTAAATTTTATTACGAACAACAGAGAAAGTATCAAACAAGTTGAAGGAAGTTGTCAGTTAATAATCATTTCTGCCCTAAGATATTAATGTGATCCATTAATATTCTTACTTTTTAGCCGATCACTGAATCTTGGTAGTATTGCAAAATCTATCTGGGAAACATTACACTCATTATATAGACACAAAAAAGGAAATAACATGAACGTAACATTTTAGGAAAAAACTCAGGCTACAGTCTTCTCCTCCTCATCTGGTCTTCCTCGAAGTGTCCATTTCTGAAGATGAAGCAAGCATGTTGGAAAAGTAACAGACAAGAAAACGTTCTCAATAAGAGATTCATCTTTTTGCTTAAACGATGGTGATTCACGCTTCTAAAATGTGAAAACTGTCAAACTGTCGTGAATAGATCATGAAAAGCAAAACACGTGACAGGATGTAGCTGCGTTTCTCTGTGCTTTGTGCATGCGGGGTACTGATCCGGTTTCCGGGTACGGATCGGGTAGCCACTGTTATTACCTGTCTTTTAAATCTGTTTTCTTTCATTTCTTTCATGTGCTGCTGACCTCTTGGCCAAGTGGCCTTTGTACAAGAGATCCCAAAAGGATTCTAGTTAAATAAAGGTTTAATAATGAATTAAAAATAAACTGCTAAAAAAGAACTAGTATATCTCTATGCAGTGGTGTAGTCCAGGGTATACGGCGGTATACGGAGTACACCTACTCATTTTTCAGTCAGCATTGCGTATACCCACTTCTAAATCCCCCCTGATGTGCACCATTCAGTCGTATCTGCAGCCAAATTGCCTATTTTTTCCCCTCGGATGGTGAAGCTATGACCCGCCCTACTCTGCCTCTAATTGGTTAATATTCGCTGCCTTCAATGATTAGATTGGTTAACTGTAGTCATGAGGACTGATGAGCCAATCAGAGGTAGAGTAGGGCGGGTCATGCCCAGGAAAATATTGCTAACTAGCGCTGGCCACCTCTGGAACCTAATTGGACACCTCAAGTGCCAGTGCCACCCCAGTTGATTGACAGGTCACTGCACGTCTCGTTGAAAGATGTTCGATTATTGGAATTATGTGAACGAGAAAGGCAGAATAAACGTCTTTCAAGTGAGTGACATGTATCGGGAGAACCTACTTTCACGGAATACATCATTCTGAGGTAAGTTTTAAGGTGGTTTCCAAATGAGTCACTGTTTTAAACTACTGCCCATGTGACTGCACATTTAGAGGAGAAGAGATGTTGACGCCAATAGTTCAACTGAGTGAGTAGGTTAACGTTATGAAAGGCTAACGTTTGCCTATGTTTGCCTCATGTTGAATACATTTCCATTCATGCAGCTGCTTGTGTGATCAGTGATACCTCCAAACTGCTCCAGATCAAGTTATGATCATTTTATAATAGTGGACAAATACTACCGCTGGATTTTTGGGTAAACTAAACAGAGTAGTCTGACATGTCACTTTCTAAAACAGGGTGTTTTTCTGGGCTACTTTAAAAAAAAAAAAAAAAGGCAAAAATTGAAAGTATACCCACTTCTCCAGGGACCACTACACCACTGTCTCTATGTATACATTCTTTGCAATTTGCAACCTCACCACTTAGTGTCATTAAATCCTACATAGACCGTGCACATCTCCGAATGAAATCACTGAATATAAAGATGGTTGAACCACTTTTCTGAGTTTCTGTTTGATGGAGTAGAGCAGCAGAGTCACACTTCACTGAATCTGATTATCAATCAGCAATTACGGCTGTCGATCACGTATTAAACCCAATACCTGTCTGAAACCACCCGGGATTAGCCAAAGCCTCCAATCACAGGGTAGATTATCTCAGGTCTGAAAACAGAGTCCACAGAAGGAGGGTGACTTCCTGCTTCCTGTCACAGCCCTTCAACTCTCACTCTACGGTAAAGAAAGGTAATTCTGGGATTTTTGCCCAATGATGCAAAAAAAAAAACCCATCAATTATCAAACACTACAGCTTTAACTTATCATTTCCAGACACATGCAACAGGCATCAAAACAGCCCGGCATCAAATCTTATTTAGCGGAGCCTCGGTCTCATTTGCATGTATAGCCTTAGTAAAAACACAGCTCAATTAAAAACATGTTGTGATGATTATTTCCAAAGTCACAGCCTCGTACCTCAGCATGCAAACACCTAGTAAACTATGTATGCTTTAAAGTTCCCACTGATATAAGAATACCCACAAGGAGGGGAGTCTTTTAACCCACAAAGACCCAGTGCTACTTTTGTGTCAGTTCCCAAATGAATTGTTCTCTCTATTTAAACTTTCTTATGTTATTTACCACCATTTAGTGTAATTGTATCCTCTGTATTTTGCTTCTTTTTTTTTTTTTAATGAATATCAGGTATTTTCCCATATTTAATTCACTGATTTTGTAGATGTTCATAAAAGCTCAGATAAAAGTTTAGTTTTTTGTTTTTTTTAATGAGAAACAGAGAAAAATGAAGAAAAAGTGACTGTTTCATCGTTATCTGAACATAAACCCAGTGTGTCCATCGACTGTCATTGATCCAACTCTGTGGGTTTTACTGGTCAATCAATGTTGTAGATGATGACAGTGTTTCCATGGTAACTATGGAGCCTCTAAACTTCCAAATGGGTCATATCTGATGACCATGAAAAGACGACAAACTGCATTTTACACCAATTATTTACATGTATTAATAG
>JAPQRP010000024.1:36212790-36239947 GCA_037367295.1 Apogon hyalosoma | reverse complement strand
ATGAATCTAAAGATAGCTTTGCAGCACCTGGAGGGTTCAGATTCAAACTGTATGAACTATTAGGGTCCAAATACACAGATAAATGAACCAAAGACTAATAAAAGTGGGTTTAGCTCAATATGACTCCTTTAAAAGTGTTCTCTACTATTATCCTGTAGCTTCACACCATCATTGGGATGGTTGAACTACCGGAGGTTACATACTGTACGTACACAATGGAAGCATTATCGCTGGCTCAAGGTAGGGGTGCCATTGTGGGCTATGAATCCCTGACCTAGGACATTCGAGCCTTGGTTAATTTTATTTTTTTCACATACGCTTTTCTTAATTTGACAAGTCAAAGGGTCCATAGAGTCTGCATTTGGTAGATAATACTGCTTTTTAATGACACCAGTATGAGATTTGAGGAACTTGTCTACCTCCTGGAGTCTTTTCTTCTACATGCACCCTGCTGGCCTGACTCCAACCTGCACTGTGTTCTGAATGTTAATTTTGGGATCTGACTTGTACAGACCTGACATAGACAAATGCTATTGGAATTTCCATCTGTTTTCTGTGAATTACACTGATATATTATGAATTTGCATGAGTCCATACAGTGCAGTGGGAACACAAAGCAACTATGTGTGCAGCCCGCGACGCAGAACACAGTGAATAATAAGACAAGCTAATGTCTGTTGTCATTTATAAATGGTTGATTTTATGTAGCTTTTATCAAAGGAGCAGTAAAAGATGTTGCCGAAACAAACTCTTGTAATGCTGACAAGTCCGTCACATGGCTGACACCATTAATATCCAGTTTTCTTCTTCACTTCATTACAGTGTCAACTGTTGACGTACACCTAAAGAACTCAGTCTATTCTTGCCTGATTTATGTACCACTATGTTATTCCTTTTGCTATCCCTTGCCACATTTACAGCAGCAACAAAAGACTAAAATAAAAACACAGAGCAGCTTGTGAAATGTGACAAACTAAGACCCATATCAGTTTGATAAAAACAGCCTCAATCTTTGATTCAGAGGATCCTAACAAATAGGAGTTGCCATTGAAGTCTAACTAAAAACATCCGACTATGTTCATCACCCTTAAGGATATTTGTGGAGAAATGCACCTCAGAAATGTACTGCCTGGTCCTTGTATTGTGTTAACATCTGTACTTTTTGAGGATGTGCAACCAAAATTCGGAGATTTCCACAGAAATGTTGAAAAGAACTGCTGAAAACATGCCCAGATGCTGTGAACTGTCAGGTCATTCGCGCCACTTCACCTAGACCCACCAATCTGATGTCATCGATTTTCTTTCAGAGGGTCACGCGACCTTCAACAATTATTTCTCTACTTGAAGCATTTTTACCTCTGCCAAGGAGGCGAAATTTTTACCATCTTTTGTTGTTTTTTCATCTGTTGCAGTTCAACGTCTACAGTATTCGACAAATCATCCTGGATATCAGTTTGTCTGATGTTGGTGATGTTTGTTTTTTTTTTATGTGTGTGCGACAACAGATGGTAACACTTTGGCCACTCAAGGTCACAAGTCAAGATCTGGAAGCTCTCCACATTCCTAAAAATGTCCATTGTCAACATGAATGTTTTTTTGTTTTTTTTTTAGATTTTTTAAAAGAAAAGTGTTGGAAGGAACAGGAAAGGTTGGCAAGAGACAAGAAATGGCAGAAAAGGAGACAGAAAAGGCCCTAGACTGGGAAGTGACCTCACATTGCTGCAAAAATAGAGGTCGTTCATCCTCTGTAAACCTCAACGCTCATTAATTAACCAAACACGTGTTATGTACAGATCTAGTGCCAAAAAGAAGTTTGCTGTTGATGGGTCAGAGGTCATGCTCACATTAGATGCAATGACTTTCTGACTAATTACGCAAACTCCCAGGCGTA
Source organism: Apogon hyalosoma (assembly GCA_037367295.1). Classification (NCBI taxonomy): domain Eukaryota; kingdom Metazoa; phylum Chordata; class Actinopteri; order Kurtiformes; family Apogonidae; genus Apogon; species Apogon hyalosoma. Next base: position 36,238,056 of record JAPQRP010000024.1, on the reverse strand, counting down.
ACCGCATCCTGGTTTATAAGAGAAATTATTGGTTCTGACAGACGACCACCGTCATAATGTTCAACATCTTATCCATAGACCAGCAAATTACACCGCATGATTAACTCTTACACTGACTAAATGATCATTTTCTTGGAAGAAGTAACTGTTTGAGGCGTTACACCAGTCAAGGTCCATTTACAGCAGCTCTATAGTCATGAAGCTGAATCATGGACCAAACACACCTGTATTTTTATTTTTTAATCTCTTTTGTTCTCCATCATCAAAACCAAAAGTAAAAATAACCAAACTCACCAAATATGATCCAGAAATCCGGTCTTTTCAACCACATCAGTAACATCAGCCGAGTACTCTGCGAGATCAGGAGGGAGAATATAGTTAATCAGACACAGGTTAATTATTATGTCGTCATCAGCTGCACAGACCAGACTGGCATCTTTGGTTGGTAGACCTTGGTATCTATGGTGGATGTTCTCAAGACTGGATCCCCAGTCCAATGTAATCACCCAATCTACTTCTCAAAGGTATATTTAGACAATTATCCTCCTGAATGCAATTGTGTAAGAAATTGTTTAACTGGATCAATATATACAAGTGATCAGAATTATAGTCACAGTTCTGGCTAACATTAAGGTTGCATTGAGCATTGAGCTTCCTTTACTGTATGCTGGGGCACTGTAAAAGGGGGGTGAACATGATAAACTCATGGGGCCCAGCATTACTTGGGGGCCCATAGAGCAGTGGAGGGGGTCCAGTGGATACAGGTTAGAAGTTGTAAAAATTTTGTGTAAGATCCGCTGTAAAATAGAGGCACAGAAGCCGGGAGTCGGACGTTGAAAGCATGTTAAGGTTCACTTTCGCTTCACGCCAGCGTTAGTTCTGGACCGCGCCCCATGTATATCCAGCTGCCCCTACCCCATGTACATACCACCACCACCCCACTCCGACAAATCAACAAGATATCGAACTCTACAAAGGGCCCACAGTGTTTACCTTTCATGCTAGCAGCGCCCCAGACTGTATGTACTTTATGTTACTTATCTACCTGAGGTTTTCACTCTCTTTCTATTCTTTCTAATTTTAGTCATGAAATTTAACTCTGTGCAAAATTTCCCTCTCAAATGTGTCCTAAGCCTCATTATCTTCTTTGACACAATGTTCTCTCGTACTTGATAAACCAAAGGTCAAGGTGGCTGTGACTTCATAAAATACATTTTTGGTCATAAATCTAGAATTCAGATTCACACTCACGTCCAACAGTGATAACATTTTATATCTGACATGGAAAAGGTCAACTTCACTCTTGTGATATATGAGGAACACCTGACTTTTTTCACCTTTGGCACAATGATCACTTGTCTCACATTTAATTCAAAATTGATAAATGATCAATGTGAACAACATTACTTTCAACATGTTCTGAAATGAATATTGCTGCTGGTTTCACAATCAGGCATATTGGATTCTGTCAGAGGATGAAGGTTAACTGTATTTTACCCATCCTAATACCCACACAGCATCTAGCATTAGCATTTAGCGCATAGTCCACACGCATTAGGTGCTGTTAGCTGCCACAAATAATCAGAAGTTATTTGATCCTGCATAAACAGCTACCTGCCACGGACAGTTCTTTGACTTACTGTTTATTCACACTTTTTTCTGCTGAATGACTCAAAACACAAATTTACCCTGTGTTAAAAGAGAACATGGTGTTGTTTTCCCCCATGTCCAGGTCTCAGCGGACTGTACATACTGTGCTTTACGTTTCTTTCTATATACATTGTACATAGTCTTGATACAGTCATTCTTTAGTGTCTCTCATATTGATGTACATATTCTTGAAGGTTTTTACATTATATTTTCTCTTTATATTGTATCTACCTTGTAGCTACCTCCAAGAAAAATAAATAAAGAACAACAATAAATAATCTTGAATCTTGAATAATATCTACAGTGCATAAACGTTCCAAGAAGTACTTGCATTTTTTTCCTTTTAAAACTGTTAAAACTATTCTACCACAACAGCCGCAACACAGTATTTACCTCATTTATCCTTTCACACTGTGTATGAGCCTCGAAGTGATGTTAAATCCAGTGTTAAATCAGAGCACACACAAAATACAGAAAAACTCACTTTAAAAACCAAAAAAAAAAAAGCCATCATTACTATAATTTCTGAAATTTGTATCAACCTATATAATGAATTTTCCACTCCTTCACAGTAAAATGACATTCGTGATTTAGAATGCCAGCTTTAATGTACAAACCCCAAATATCAGGCTTTGTCCACACTAATATACTGTTGCTTTAAAACTAATAGCTTTCGATGAATTTCCCCCCAGCGTCAACATTACCCCTGCATATTTAAACTCCTGAAAAAGGAGACTTTTGGGGAAAAAAAGCTGATCATGTTTTAGTGTAGAAACTCTAGGCCTGTATTAGAATGTAGAAAGACAAAACCATGTGATGATGCCATATATACCTGCCCATATCACAGCCTATTTCATAGCCATACTGGTAAAAATGTGTGACTCCTAAAATTTAGGAAAACTTGTATTAACCAGGTCGAAAATAAGCTTTTCTCCAACCAAACGTTATTAAATTTGCACTTCCTCATGTTTACTTTTAACTTGCAAGCCATCCCTTATTTTAATATAGGACTGATTTTATAGGAATTTTTATGATGCTCATTGCTAGTCCTGAGTACTAATTTCGTTTCATGTATATAAATGTACATGTAATGACAAATAAATTGAAACTTGAACCTTGAAAGGAGCGATATTTTGCTTTTTTAAATGGAATTATGCATTTTCAAACATTTCCCTGTGGTCTACATAAAATGTAAATGCTCTACTTGGGTCTGAATTCTTCATTAATTCAACTCCACAGGTCCATCTTCAACACTATTTCTGAGTAATGACACCAGAAAGGTGGTTTGGAGCGCTGGCCCTTTAAATGCACATGACCACACCCCCTCCAGGTTGTTGGCTGTGCTGCTCTGTCCTGCTCAACCAACAACTGAACATTTTAGGTAACCGGCTTGAAGTTTGGACATATTTTCAGTTTTTACTACAACTGCTGCTGCTGATAAACAATTATGTCGAACTCAGAGAAATGTTTGTTGGAAATCTTGACCTTATATGTGCAAATGTCATGACATAACTAGCTATAAAACAAATTAAGAAGGGATTGAAACGGGTTGTAGAAATCCACTCGATTTTTGCCAGAATGAATATGCAGATAGCTTTGCAGCACCTGGAGGGTTCAAATTCAAACTGCATGAACTATTAGGGTCCAAATACACAAATAAATGAACCAAAGACTAATAAAAGTGGGTTTAGATCAATATGAGCCCTTTAAAAAGTTCCCAAAGTCAGCTCTCTTGGGCGAGGTGCACGTGACTAATGTCTATACGTGTATTGGGCTCAATGTTCTGTGATCATTTCTGCAATAATTGGTTCCTAATTGCGATAAAAATTGTCAGGTTGGAACGGGTGGAACCAAGTCGACTAACGTTACTTTCTTTGCGACTTGAACATTTAACAGACACATTTAACGACAACACAGCGAACAAGTTTATGGCGACATAACTTAAGACCTACCATATGAAATGTAATACCTTTTAAAGACTTTTTAAAAAATATCTTAAATGCAGATTTGTAAATTCAACACTTTTAAGGCTTTTTAAAACCCCGCGGGAACTCCGATTTACATCTGATTTGGACCTGGCGCCCATATCCTTCCCCGATTCGCTTCACATTTCTGGAAACAAGCAAGACGTTGTCACTGAAATCCAGCCATGGCTCCATTTAGAAACCAGTGGTTAAATCAACAGCAGCAGTTAGTTCTTGTGTTCTGCTTTTGTGTAGCTGCTTTTTACATGATGCTACTGATTACATTCGCAGCAGGTTGGCTGTTATTTGAGCAATTTGTGATCATTCCTTTGCCAAGCAGCCCTTGCCACCTACTCCTGTCGTGTGATACGTCCCTCAAGAGTGTTAGAATATGTAGAGATCATTTCTGAAACTTTGCCAAAATGCTAGTGTGGATGAAGAGTGTAAAATGGTGTGTATAGTAACCACGGCACCAAGGAGAAACTATTCATGTAAGAATGTGCGCTGTGGTACAAGGATAAATCTGCACAAACACTCAAAATGTCTGATTTCAGCAAACATGTTGTAGTTATTGAGTCATTTTTAGCTTCAAGTCCAACTAACCCCCGTGATTTTTTTTGGGTAAAAGAAAAAAGATCTTACATTTGGTGGTAGAAAGACATATTGATTGGCTATGAAATATTATTATTGGCAAAAAGCTAACACATAACCATATCCATATCCATCATATGAGCAGTAGTTATGCCCAGGCTGCATCGTCTTAAATCCTGTACACAAGGATAAGAATGAGGTAATTCTGTCCACAAAGATTGAAGAGCCATCACTTTTTCAATCAATGAAGCTGTAAAACTGTTGGTAAATGTGTTAAACAAAGCTATATGTCATAGACTAGAGGGTCTTGTCAGAATATAAGGCTCATAATTTACATAATTTACACATCAGGGGGTTCAGACAGTCCACATTATAGTCTCTTAACGAGTTTTCACAGCCACAATGGCGAGAAGGGGGGAAAAAAAGGAGCTCATTTACTCCTGCAGGCCATCCACTAAAATCCAATGCATTGAAAAGCTGTTACAACAAACAACACTTTATATATTCTGGTCAAATTATAGGTCCTGCAGTGTTGTAGTGGGCAGAACTATTCATTTCTTAACAAGAGTTTTATTGTGAAACAGGTATTTCACTGGAATGTGTTGTAGGAAATTTAGCTCCAAGGATGAGCTATCAGAATGTACCTGACTTTTTCTGTCATAATGTCGCATGATCAAATGAACATCTAAACGTAACACTAGATGCTGAAAATTGCATGACAGTCACCCTATAACACTTGCATATGTGGTCCCAAATCTGATATGCATCTGATATTTTGCAACGCGACTTCAGTCTGGAGGGCCAGGTCGCATTTATCGGACCTTTACGTCATTGAAATGCGACAATTCTGCGTCCCAGGAGGAGAGGCGGTAGGAAAAACAGATTTACTTGCATAAACACAGTGCGCGCCTGTGTGGTCAGGTGTTACGTCAGGACCTCTTTCACGCATGCGGGTCACTTCAGGTACAACTGATAGAAGTCGCATTCAATATGCAATATGACAAAAATAAATAAATAAATAAAATAATCGGCTTTCACCCAAAAATCTGAATCGTGCATGAAGACCTGCCTTAGTAACTGTATCTCAACAAACACAGAGTTTATACAGTGGTATCGGTGCGCACAAATCAACGCCTCTGTAATTTGGTAGGATTTGTAATAAGGCTGCACGATTTTGGCCAAAAATAAAATCCCAATGTAAGTCAGTGACAGGCATCAGTCATGTGTGCGTGGACTGCATTATATGAGCGATCCCCATGCGGTTATATTTAAATTGGGGGGATCCGCGCGTGGACCACGGCTTACGTCGGTATCACTACTGCGGGCCCATCACAGATTTAAGGTAAGTGGTCTTTACGTGGACCTCTGTGAAAGACCGCCCTCACAGTTAGGAGGAGGAGGAGCCTACGGTAGCCCGGAGGCACGAGACGGATGAATTCGATTTGACGATTTCCCCTTTTAAAAATCCGAATTCCATTTAAAAAAAAAAAAAACAATTGATAAATCGCACAGCCCTACCTCCGCCATCCGACTCCTTAACAGCTGACACGAGTCGACAACAGCCACACTGACTGTTTACACTTTCAACTGTGATACTGTTTATGCACCTTATATATACACACTGCCTGGTAAAAATAAATAAATAAATAAAAAAGCAGTATTTCAATGCACCACCTTTGATTTTAATTACAGGAGTCATTCAGTGGATTTAACTAAGCAAACAGTTCAGCTCCTTCCATGAGTGAGTACTGCAGGTGCTGGTTAATAATGCTTCAGCTGGAACAGGTTATTTAACTCTGACTCATTTCTTTAAAGTCTAAAAGATTGGACAGATTATAGAAGCTATTTTTACCCTGAAACTGTCGTTTTTCCTGCTGTTCATACTTCACATATATCAGATTGGGTCTAAATACAGAGACAAATGCATATGTGTGGATATTAGCACTTTACAAAAAACACGTTTTCGTTGATTATTTTGGTCATTTTTGCTTCAACGTGATTCTTTTTTTTCATTTTGTATTCATTTTACTTATTTGTGTTCAGTTTCTTGATGGTGTAAAACATCACGAAATTGCCGTAAATCTCATATTTTCTGAACTAAAGGGTTAAAGACATGTTAAATACAACGGGAGGTCACACCTTTTTGGTTTATAGAAGCTGTTTGTACCCCGAAACTGTAGATTTTCCTGCTGTTCATACTCCACATATCAGATTGGATCTAAATACAAATACAAATGCATATGTGTGGATATTAGAACTGTAATAAACCAACTAACAGAATGTTGGAATTGGACTTTTCCACAGGACTGGATGTCACGTTATAGTCTTTTTTGTAGTGATTTATAGTCATTTTAGTCATGTGATGCACTTCCTCATTTTCTTCTCTCGACACTGTTTTACGTCCTGTTCTTAGTGCCTCAAAAGACAAATGTGACTCATTTGAAGAACTGGACAAACAACCCAGATTATTTTACCACTATTCCAGAGTATTAGCGGACGGTACTGATCTCTAGCACTGAGAAACCAAAATGCTGCTTTGTTTCTTTGTATCCCCTCTCTTGTACATTTCTCATTATTACTGCTTTATGTAGGGTTTGGTGACGGAGGCATTATTTGTTATTTTTAGTCCAAATAAAAACAAATTAATTCATTCAGGCATGATTTCGCCAAACCACGGAAGATTTCCAACATCAGACAACTTCTCTCCAACGGAACGCTGATGGGTTTTTTTTAAAATGAATGGTTTATGCTTTTATATCTTTCCCTCAGTGTAACTTCACACTTATCTGATTCCACATTTAAAGCTTTGTATTTGGGTAAAATTCTGCAGCCAGGATCACTTATTTCCACATTTATTCCCACTCCACCTCCGTGCTTACACAACATTACCACTTTAAAGTTACACATTAGACTTCGCATGGTCTGGGTAAAGGGTTCGTTGAACATTTTACTTCGGGTTAGATCCAGGGCTCAGGGCCTTTTACATTTCTCAGGTTGAAGTCGCACGTTGATGAGGTATTTTTATTTTTTTTTGCACGAGGCGAATATTCACCCTGTTGGAACTGTTTGTGCTTTTAAACATGTCTTCAAAACACATTTTTATCGACTTGCCTTTTCTGACTAATAGTTGTTTGGTTGCTACATAATAGAGCTTTGTCATGTTATCACGCCTCTCTGCTAAAATTTGCTTTTATATCTTTTAGACACTTTTTATGGATTTTTATCTTTGTGTTTAAAGTTGTTTGGGTGGTTTTTTTGTGCTGCAGGTGTTCCTGAGATACATGTAATTGTGCTTTATTTCCTTTCCTCTACAAAACATTTTTATCATCCTAGCTTGAAAAGTAAACAGTCGCTGCTATTATTACTATTATTGCAATTATTATTATTATTATTACAACTTCAGATTTGAGTTGCCAAAGTTCTAAAATTGCGGCACTTGAACAATGCAACAACAGAACGCAATTTTAATTCTGATAAACCTGCAGCAGCAATTCTGAGAAATCTGATTTCAAATTACCCACCACAGATTGCTTATTGAGGATAATGTGGAGCTTTTATGACGGATTGAATTCTTCCCATCAGATGCTCAAAACAGAAAAGATTCCGTTTCTGTGTTGATTAAGGGATCATTTAGCCAAGGCGGCGTTATAACTTCTCCCACAATTGATTTGACAACCCAAAGCCGGCCTCTTTTTTGACTCGCACCCCATCTGTTTGTCACCTCTTAATATGTACAGAATCACTCGAGCCGAAAATGTGCAGCAAAGCTAATATTTATGGAATAGCGGTCCTGCTAATGCATGCTGGAGCTGGCAGCATAATGCCCGAACAGTGGGCTTATGCTTCTCCTTGCATGACAAATTTGTGCTGCCGCTGGTGATACATGTGATTAGAAAAGGCATTCCCTGGAGCATTACATAGACCTAATAGAGATGCAGTAGTTGGAAGAAAAAGGCTTGACCGTGTTGACAGTAATCATTTAAATCAGCAATGATGATGTAATGAAAGGTATTACTTTAACATGGATAGTCAATTCTGTTGAGCAACACAATTAATAGGTCACGGCCACCTAATAACCGTGCCCTACCTCATTTATCCGAGAAACCGACTTGATTCATCTGGCAAACACAATTTGCGATGGTGCTTCAAGGAAAAATAACACATACAATAGCTGCCTAAACAATAAAAATCGACTTTGCATGATCTGTCTTTGTAATATAAAAAGGTTTCTTTTCAGCAAAGAGAATGGATTAATAAACAAGTTCCTTTGCCGGGCGCCCATTGCTCACTTCACCGCAATAGAAAATGTTTAGTAGTTAATCATCAACAGATTGATTTAGCATTTTTCCCCCAGACTTGCTAGATTTAAAACCTCCCCGAGCATTTTAATGTGACCGCCATCAGTGTCTGGAGAAGCTTTGTTGCTGCGATGGGGCGAAATGAGCAGCATTTCTTCAGGCAGGAGGGATATGGAGACCTGCCTCAAACCCAGAGGCTTATCTCATATTAAATTATTTACAGCCAAAGGAAAAAAAAAAAAAAATCAATTTTCAAAGGTAATGGCAAATCTCTTCTGCTTTTCTCTGAAGTACAGTTCCAGCTTGTGTTTTAAGGACACAGTCAGAAGCATTTGAGAATCACATAAATATAAATCAGTGCAGGCTCATAACGGAGCTGTTTCTGTGATAAGATCAGGGACAATGATGATATTGCTCTGATTCCCCCATTTCAAAGTAAAATTGTATTTAATGTGCACAGAATGCTGTCAGGACTTTTTAAAAAGCACATAAATATAAATCAACTGAGATTTGTCTGATTCCCGAGTGGCTGCTAATGGCTTTGTGTTCCCAGTTTTCTTAGTTTGCATGTTTTTCTCATTTTTGTGTTTACTTAGGCAGATTGCCATTTATCCACAGTATTGTCGCACAATCTGTATCTGGATACATTAGATGGATAAGAACACAGGCTCATGTGGCGGCTGCATTTACACTTGGTATTAATAACTTATTGTTATGTCTGCCCTCAGTGTAATCGTCTCTACGTGGTTAAAAATACTATGAAGGTTTGAGCAAATTAGGGTCTTGTTTACTCCGGCAGAAACATTCAGACACAGCTACTGGATTGTGACAGCAGAGGGAATGCTCCAAAATGAGACCGTGTGTGTTATGCTTAAGGTTTGGGTAAATTCAGGAGGAAAACAACCTGGTTAGAGTAAGGAGATCACTGCTGATTAGAGTCAAAATAAGACAGTAAAGAGGCATCCACACCGAGCACTGTAACTAACCAACTATAACTAGACCGCATGAAAATAGACGCAACATGGATTTAACCTCAGCCAATAGTTCAGATCCTTCCGCTGGATATTTACTGCAGGGATTAATGCGTTTCAGTTCTTTAACCCAGTGAGCAGCTTCTGCAGACAGGACAGTTACCTGCATATAAAAAAGAGGGTGAACAAGTCTATGTGTGCAAATGCAGCACATTGCACCTGTTCAGGACAATATATAAAATAAATTAAGATCAGACTAAAAACTACTGAGCTAAAACATAATCAACACTGGTGCAAAACTTTACCGATTTTTACTAAATGTCAAAAAAATAGAAGGACGTGCGTAACGGCGGTTTTTCTGTTAAATCACAAATGCAATGATTTCTTTATTTATCACCACCAGATGACGTGAGAAGTCATTCCGTAACCATAGCAACGAACATAAACATGTTGATTTACAGATATATTCATTATTGTTATTATATATTACCCCTCTATCCCGTACTAAATTAAAAAATTATTCAGTTTCCTGGTGTGTCCACACATACCGCGCCATGTTTCTTTTAAAACTCTTCTTTTTTTGCTTGTTGTAACGTCAACATCTGGTTTTTTTTGTTTTGCGGAAAAAGGTCTTTCCATTGCAGTTTTGCGTGATAGACCAATTTTGCTACACCTGAAAAACCACCTCTTGCCAGCGCAAAACATTTAATCAAAAATTGTCATTTTTCCATTAAGCAAATTTATATGCGCAAGTTACTGTATATTTGCACAATTTGAGGGTCAATGGAAAAGCGACAAATGAATGCACAAGATTATTATAAAAATAACTTATGACTAAAACCTAATAAGGAATAAATACATAACACATAAAAAATCCATAAAAACAATCCTAAGAACAGAATGAAATATGAACACTATCATTAACGCTGTCTGCTATACTGCCTCTTGGCCAGAACTGGTTCTCAACTGACCTATGTGATAAAATAAAGGTTAAATAAATAAAGAAGTGGTTCCAGGCACAACAAACCCACCCCTCGCATGTATTGCAGCTTATTTTGGCATCGATCCAGCTGATGTCATCATGTCTATGCATGTGCTGATGTCAGTTGCCTCTATATATGTGCCAAGTTTGAAGTAAATTGAAACAAAATTCATGTTTTTATAGACATTTGAAAGTAAATGTGAAAAAAAAAATTAAATGTAACCACATCTATTCATTGGTCACTGGTAATCTATAAACCCAATTTGGTATGAATTCAACTGACTGTTAACACTCTAGCAGCAAAACTGCCAAAGAAAGAAACAAACCGAACCAAAAACAATATCCCTTGCCTCCCCTTTTTGGGGGGGGTTAACAAACACTGTGGATGTACACTAAAGAACACACAAAAAAATGTAAAACTAAAAGATGTTGTGCCTGAATTTGAATTAACTGCAACTGCAATTAAACACAGACTACATGCAAACCACGAAGCAAATTGTTTACATCCTTCCTTTGGATAATTACAGCAGTGATTAATAGGTTTAAGTTCATTAACTCTTTAACTGATGCAGTCAGGAGCTTCTGTTTATAGCATCGGTTTATAGAGAGGATAAAGACTGGACTGTGTTTTAATGGATAAAGGTCATGTGGCCTGATGAGTCCAGATTAACCCTGTTCCAGAGGTGGACGAAGTGATTACCCATCATGCCTAGTGCCTACAGTCCAAACCTGTGGGGGCGGTGTTATGATCTGGGCTTGGTTCAGTAGGTCTGGTCTAGGTTGAGGAATGTTGTGTGTCCATTAAATGAGGTGAATGTGAATAAACTGAATGACCAGGTCTGAACAGATTTTCTTTGCTGATGACACCTTCATATTCTAAGATATAGAAATACCAGGATTCATCAGCACACGGAGTCCAGACCTGAACCACATTGAGAATCTATGGGGTGTGATGGTGAAGACGGTCCATCAGTAGAAGACCTTGAACGACAATTAATGCAACTATGGACAGAAATAAATGTTGTGCATCTATTATGACATTGCATGGCATTAACAATACCACAGCAAATGCATCACACAGTCAAAGCTCAAGGTGGTGCAAAGAAATATACTATACATGACTTTCGAGTGAGTGAAAATACATCAGAATTTACATTGAACACATCACGTTTCCACTGCATATCACCTGATTCCTGCCCTGTTCACACTAATGCTGACATTCTTCTTCCCCTTCGCCAAAAACTGTTATTTATCTCACAAATCAATAGTTTTCCTCACTTTGGTTCTTATCAGGGGGTGTCATAATCTGCTAGTCTATGGATTAGTTGTTAAAGGTCACCGCGGAGGTCATCTGATTGTTATGGAGCCGTTTGTTGAAGAAACAGATCCACGTCTCCCATAGGACTCCATTCAAACAGATCAGCCTCAGGGTATTTATCCAAAGACCCCAAAGCCTGGTGTGTGTTTACACCTGGAAAATGTGTCTCGAGTTACTGGTAGAATGATCTTTGAGCCTGTTTACATGACCATAAAAGTCAGATAACAGAGAGTAATCAGCTCATTGCAATAATCAGGTCCGATGCCTTTACATGCGCTTCAGAAATGCGATAATTGAAAAACCCTGGTTTAGATGCTTCAGTCCATTATCGGATTTGTCTGTAGATTCTCATTTGCCCAGGTCACCTTTCTTCTTGGTAGTTCTCGGTTCAACAGGACTGGTTTACCTCTTTTTTTTTTTTTTTTTTTTAAACTGAGTTTTTATTAGATTTTCTTTCTTATCAGTACAATACAATGTACATGTTCGGATACAGTTCGACAAGTTTCCCTTCCAGCTGCACGTGCATCTCTGCAAACCCTCACAGGCAATACAGGATGGAAACCAAAGAAAACAACAATAGTCACAGCAAATAAATTATGTCCACTCCAGAATACAAGGCCACAGGTACAAATCCCAGTCAGAAGCAGGATGGTAACACCTTGATATACACGAGGTTATGCATTGGTTTAGCTTTTTTAAAAACGTTTCATTCCTCATCCAAGAGGCTTCTTCAGTTCTGATAAGTAGTGATGTCCCGATCTGAATTTTTTTGCTTCCGAGATGATTTTTTTTTTTTTAAGGATTAGTTTTGCCGATACCGACTTTTTACAATGAAATTTTGATTTAAATTTGGAGTCATTTATAGGTCGTTATGCTATTATTTCACTTGAGATCACAACTGGGCTGAATGTGGAACCTGAACTAAAACAAGTACGACACCTTTGACTCTTAATTACTTTAGTATAATTTTTGCACTTTCCATATTCATACCCTGGGCCAAATTAGAATCTTTGGCAGGTCGGTTTTGGCCCGCAAGCTGTATGTTTGCCACTGCTGTAGCGCGTCTATGGACAGGTCCGTCTAGTCTAGAGATTATATGGGGATGCGTTCTGTGCCACATGTTAGTGATGCGCGGATTACTCACGGGTCGGGTTGGGGCAGGTCAAATAACTCCACAAAAGCCCCGTGGGTTGAAAAAACCCGACTCGCACATCACTACTACTGGACCATAAAGTGAAAGTGAAAGTTGTAGATGCTTTACTAATTCTTCTAAACCTCCCGCTGTTGTGCAGCTCATGTTGCTTTTCCCTACCTTTGGAAACTTTAATTTGAGGGGACGGGACTAGAACCGGGCCGGGATCGGCCTGATATCATGACTAAATCCAATCCGATCTTCTAAAAAAAATGCCAGATCGGCAGCCGATACCAATCTTTAGATCAAATCGGGACATCCCTACTAATAACTGGTGGAGGCAACTGGATTTATAAACCCGCAGGGGGAGTGGTCTGTGTAGGTGTTAATCCATATGCCAATGACCTTTAGTGTTAGGGTCATAGAGAGGGCGTGTCTTTGGGGGTAGGGTCATTCGTGGGTATTGTGCATGAGTATCAGGGCTGTTGACGAGAGGGGTGGGTCACTGCCCAAATCCCCCTGAAGGATTTGTAAAGGTATTATGTAAAAGTAATCAGTGCCAACGGAGAAATTTGACAAGCTACAAGTGGCGTTAAGCTAATCAAGAGAGCCTCGTGTAGAACACTAACGTTTCCAACAAAACAAACTAGACTATACGGGCTCTATTCTCCCTTTGCTGGGAAGGTTTTACGTGCAGGTCGTTGATGGGAATCCAGGAAGATGAGGAGATGTATGACCTTTGCTGCAATCTGGACATATAGGTATTTCAACCGAATATTCTCCCACAGCATAGACTGCATTTACACCTTGCTGTGATCTAATTACGGCATGAGCTGCACCACCTCCAGCGTTGGCCCAGTCGATCCTATAGCACTCCATCTGCACAAGTTTTGCCCTCGCATTAAAATTCATGTGCATACCAGCTTGTAAAGGGGGGGCAGGATCTGTGTCTAGATTGCAGCATAATAGTACATTTGTCTAATTTTAATTAACCACGTAGACAATTTCATTATGTGACTGATATCCAATCATCTCACTTGACAGTATCGCGCATGATCTCAGGTCCAAAGGCCTCGTGTCTTGTCAGAATAAATGTTATCACCATTAGGACAAGTTGCGGTATCTCACTTATGTCTGTGGATTATAAATGGAAAAATGTGGCACTGATTTTATCTACATGTGAGGGATCTGAGAGTTTATTAATTAAAACGGCCCTGTCTCTTTATTCGGCTCTTTAATTACAAGTGAATTAAACAATACCCAATGTGAATTATGTCTAATCACTGGAATAGATTTCGCCAATTAAAATGCCCTTACCTCCCAGCCTAGAGGTGAGAGTGAAAATATGTCACAGACTTGCTCATAAATCCGAGTATTGATTTGAGCGCGAAGGCGGGGTTATTCGATAAATACAGAACGGCTTTCTCACTCTCTGCAATGTCAGTTCCTATACACGGAATGACACAATGACTGGAAACCGCTGAACTGACTGCTGATAACATCTGAAGCTCACAGGATTGTTCTTCAAGAGAGTTTGCAGTGACTTTTAGTGTAAACATTTTAATGAGAGCCTCACATTTTTATATTCAATAGAGCACATTGTTAAGTTATTTGGACTGTTCATAAATAAATGTGGAAAGAACCCACAGACCCACTCAATTCTCCCTTGGATTGAATTGTTTTCCACTGTCCTCAGGAATCACAAAGAATAATAACTAGGGAGGGAAGTCATATTTTTGCTGGATTTTCTTCTCTCTCCTTTTGCAAATTTGCACAATGCCAATGTGCTTGAGACTTGAGCTTCTAAATCTGCATAAAAATCTTTTCCATTAGTTAAAAAAGTAAAAACTTCAGATTAAATGCACAACTTCCAAAGGTTTCATTATTAAAATGAAGGTTAAGTGTTTTCTGATAAAAGGTTCAAAGGCTTTTTTAAATGATCATATTAAATGAAATGAGCATTTATTTTGTTTCTTGTGCACAAACACGTAATGTAGTTTTCTATACACGTTATATGCACAAAAGTATTGGAACACATTGACTTCAGGTGTTTCATTGCTAACAGGAGGCTACGAGACTTAAGGTTAAGGTTAATTCGTTTGAACATTAATTCATCGTCCCGTAGGGAAAACCAGTCTACATTCTCCATATCCATCCTAACACACAGTACCTAGCATTAGCATCACGTTAGCCTCACAGTAGTTCATATTTTTGCCCAAATTGTGATATCTGCATGACTTTACTCTCCTAACACTGCTGCTTAATTTTGCATCATTGGCCATGAGCTGAAAAAAATATGCCTTAGGCCAGTGGTTCCCAACCACTGTGCCGTGACACATAAGTGTACCATGGAAGATCATCCGGTTTCACCTGACTGGTTCTCCAAGCGAGTGGTGTGATATAGATATGTACGACCGCAGGCACCAGTGATCAACTCTACAACAGTTTCCCTTTGCAAAGTCAAAGTGAACCCATCCCAATGCGGTACATTCTGTTGATAAAACCCTTCTCACTGATCAGCAGGTTACCTGTAGGATCTACGGATCGGGTTGGGGCGGGGGGATATGCCTCTATTATACTATTATACGACGGACCGTAAGCCGGGGGGGTCCATCAGAGGTGTTGGTGACGCACCCCTTTCAGCTTTCTCCTCCAAACACCCCATGACAATAGTGGCTTTTCCATTGAACATCTGCGCAAAACTTTACAGATAATTACTAAATGTAAAAAAAAAAAAAACAGAAGTGCGTACTGTCATTTTTTTTTCCATTAAATCACAAATGCAAGGATTTGTTTATTTATTATCACAAGATGACACAAGAAATCATTCCATAATTGGTGACGAACATAAATATCATGTTGATTTACAGATATATTCATTATTATTTTATATTACCCCTCTATCCTATACTAAATTGAAAAAAAAAAGATTCAGTTTCCTGGTGTGTCCACACATACTCCACGTTTCTTTTAAAACTCTTCTTCTTCGCTTGTTGTAACGCCCATCAACATCCATTTTTTGTAATTCACGTGACTCGGAAAAAGGTCTTTCTATTGCAGTTTTGCGTGATATACCAATTGCGCAGCGCCCGAAAAACCACCTCTTGCCAGCGCAGAAACTTTTAGTCGAAAAACGAGAGCTTCGGCAACATTGTCATTTTTCCATAAGGTAAATTTTTATGTGCAAGTTATATTCGCGCAATTTGAGGGTGAATGAAAAACTGACAAATGTTGCCCCTGCACCCATGGGAGAGTGTCCAGTGACTGCTACCAAAGAGTTCCCCATTCTGGAAAACAAAGCTAGTTCAGTTCTGTTCCCTTTCTCCACAACCTACTGTATCGATGTGAGGTGGGCTCTTCAAGCATGACTGACATAAAGACGAAAAAAGACAGACTCAGAGCTGTTGAGGAAGATCTTCATGTGCGTCTTTTTTCAATTCCTGCAAGAACGTCAGCTTTGTGTTCAACTAAACAGGCCCCGGTTTCACACAGAGTCAATTGAGACTAGATTTGCAATATATTTCAATAAATATACTTTTTGTGACATTTTTGTTTGGTGGCGTGCCTTGTGATTTTTCTAATGTAAAATATGTGCAGTGGCTCAAAAAGGTTGGGAAATACTGCCTTAGGCAATTATGCTATGAGGCTAACGACAAGTATCAGCACATAGCACACATAAGGAGCAGTAAGCTGCCATGGAAGGCACTCAGGGACCAACTCCAGATCTTCATCAGTCCCTTAATCAAAGTCTTATATGAGAATTAACCTGCATTTACCTGTTTTTAATGGTGGGGGAAATGGGAAACTGACCTGCTGAGAGGCCGAGGTGCTAACCACTACACCACCACCCTAATGAAACGTCAAAATTGAATTTTACATTGCCTTAATTATCACTGTAATGAAAAATTAATTTAATCTTCAGGAATACTTTTATTTGCTTTTCATTATTGCTTTGCAGTATATTATGCTTCTGATTTTTATATTCCTTTACTTAATGTTTTTTTTTTCTGCCATTATAACAGTTTGTTGTTATAGTATGCTCTACTTCTACATTCTAACCATAAATAATCCTTTTCAACCACAAGAAACTGTCTGGGTTCTTCAGATCTCACTTGGTGGTGGGGGGAATCATCAGTCTTTAAATATTAATTTGACATTTTGCATCTTGATAACACTTTCACATCAAAAGAAAAGTCCTACAAGTAAAATTACAATTATATTAGTTATTGTCATTATTATTTCCATCATCATTATCTTTATTATTATTATTATTTCCATCATAATCTTTATTATCATCATCATTACCATTATTGTTATAGTTATCCTTATGGTTCTTGTTATTATAGTGGTGCCTAGTGTTTATTTGGTTCATTGTCATATAATGATGTCCAAGCCAGGAGTTATTTCACTTCTTTATTCTTTTCTTTTTAACAATAGGAGGTGAAAATGCTAGGTAGTGTGGAGTTGTAGAGCGGGGAGACAGAATACTTGTGCTCTTGATCAATATCATTTTTGAAGCTTCACAAGTGTGAGTATTATTTGGTCTCTTTCTTCCTTTGTGACACTTTCACTGAATATCATGTAATTGATGAACTGACTGATCTTTCATCAGTTTCTTACATTTTATTATTAACCATTTCTGATTTTACCCGTAGACATGGTTTACACAATGGGAACGTTTGTTGTTGCCGGTTAAAGGTTCTACTCTGAGTCTGCTATGGATGATGGAGTTTTTGTAGACACACCCCAAAGCCTGCCTTAAAATATTTAGGAATATTTTTGAATATTTATTTCATAAATATTTGACGGTGGGCTTTGGGGAATCTGAGTAGAACCTGCAATCCATGCACCGTTTTCTGCAAAGCACAGATATGTGCAATATCCTTTTTGAACCTAAAATAAATAGATATCTATCTATCTATCTATCTATCTATCTATCTATCTATCAGCTGATGAGGCTTTTCAACCATCTGTAGCAGATATGTTCATATGTATATTTAATATGTTTAGGCACTGCCAGCACGTGGTTAATGCATAAAAAGTCTGGAAAGATGTGATGAATAAATAACTTGTAATGTAAAGAAATCTAAACCAAATCAAATGACTTCTTAATTCCAGCCAACATTTTCCAAGGTTTTTCATATCCACTGAGATGTTTTCCTGGAGCATGTTTAACTATATTGCTTAAAATCCCCTTCACACCCCAATTACAACCAATTAATTAAATGCTGTAACACAAAAAAAAAAAAAAAGTCACTTGTGGAACCGACAGGACTGAAAAAACACCAGCCAATCATTTTAAGCGCCCATTCAAAATGATTAAACAGTGATATGTCTATCAAACTCAACTGCCATTTGTCCCTCCCCCCTCTGCGCGTACCCCTCTTTGGACATGAATCGCTTGTTTTCAGAAGCTTGGAGCACTAGTACAGGAAATGAAACCTGAGCCGGGGTCGGAGCCTGAGCCAAGGGTTCACGAGCTGCGTATGACTTTTGTCACCAATTTATCATCAAATCTGTAAAACCCGAGTCATAGCCAGAGTATCACAAATCTGTAAGTCTTTCCATGATAACGCACCCGAATCTCTTCCCTCACGGTGAACAATTTCGAAGTGTACTCCACCATAAACAATCCATTTGTTTACAAACAGACCCTGTAGGTCACTGGCATTTTCAGAAATGTGTCGTGACGTGCACTGTTGGAAGCAGAGCTCCATGCAGCTGCAGTAGCAAGAGGCAATGAAACCGTTTCCGTGTTTGTTGCCGCTGCAGCCATAATGCAGCTGCGTGGAGCTCCGCTTCCCACAATGCACGTTGCAACCAATTTCTAAAAATGCCCGACAATTGCCTACAAACTATCTTTTCACAAAAACTGAAGAACACGAACATCCACAAACAACCAAATATTTCTTATGAAAAAAAGGTGGGATTCTAACAATATTCTGCCTGTTTGTAGCTATTTAAGTGTTTGTAGATCCACTGTGATCTATAAGTTGTAATGAACATGTGTAAATGATAAACTGAGGCAGAATATTGTTAAAATTGAACTTATTTTTCTTTCATTTCAGAAGAAGATTCAGCTCATTCATTATTCACATTTTTTAAAAAGATAGTTTGAGGATGTAGACATTTTCACAATATAATTTTACTTCTTTTTCCACTCAAAACCAGAGATTTAAGTTTGGAATTGACATTATTTGTAGGTTACTGTTATTATTTTACTGGTCTGACCCACTGCAGATCAAACTGGGCTGAATATGGAACCTGAAAGAAAACAAGTCTGACAGCCCTGCTCTAGAACATTTTTCAATGTCAGCTTTTACAGAATCAGGATGTAGCATTTTGCTTTTTCTATTTCACTGCTTCTTTCTTGCTCTTTCCATCCAGCACAAACACAAAAGACAAATCTTTTATATCCCTGTAAAAACTGTCCAGTTACTATAACGACTGTACATAGAGTTTAATGCAATAGAGTTGTGAGTTACTGTGTAAGTGAACCCGGCGTGGATCCATGAAGGAGACTACAACGATGACCTGAACCTTCCAGAAGCATCAACGTTCAAGGCTGCAGATACAACTGAAGCTGCTTAAAGCAACGGCTGAGATGCCGACCACGAAAGCAGCAGTGAATGATTGTCCGTGTCAAAACCTGCACTGAGATCTGAGAGAACTAAAACAGGATTTTTCACCTTAGTTACCAACAGCAGGTCATTTATCACATTGAGAGGAGCTGTTGCTGCTTTGAGATAAACAAAAGGCAGATGGAAGATTCTTTAGGGCAAGATAGAGATTAATCAGTAGAGCTGCTGAAATTAAAAGACCTAGTTTTTAATACAGAGGTAGGAAATAAGATGTGATTCAGCTGAAGGGGTAACTCATGTTTTTTTTTGGGGTTTTTTTTGACAGGTACTTTATTCTAATCAGTGTTTAGCATTTGTGTATATGCGAACATGTATAAACAGCTTTATGCTTTTTTTTATTATTTCTATTGAAATTAGAACAATGACAATATAAAAAAAAAGTCATATACAGAATCCAATATACATGATGTCAAGACGAGAGCACTACATCTGCACTCACATGTACTCACACACGTAAAAAAATAAGTTTTTTTAAAAACAGGGGTGGGTGGAGGCCTGCCTACTTACTTAATTTTAAAGTCATCTACAAAGGGCTGCCAAATTAACTCATGTATTTTGACTAATAACAGACATACCAGTGTAGGCCAGGTTGATATTTGACAGTTACACCACCGTTGAGCTGAAAAACAATGTATTTAGTGTGAATGTTTGGCTGTTCTTAAAATCTCACTCCTCTGTCTCTTTTACCACATTTGCTTCTTAAACAGTAATTCGGAGTCATTAACATCAAAAGGTGGAACATTGTGACACTTCTAAAAGATTTTTTTTAAGGATAATATTGTATTTCAGTATGCTAAAAAGGAAGGGGTAAAAGCTGGCGGCAACGAGTTTGACAAGCTCTGATACTTTGATGGTCGGTTTTGTTTTAAGGAGAACAATAAATACCATTAATGTGACTGATGTCAGACTAAAATTGGGCAGCTAGAACAATTTACAAGTGTTAGATTAAAAATAGGCACCCTGCAATGAACTGGTGACATATAAAAGGTGTACCACACCTTTGTCTGGAAGGAAGGAAGGAAGGACAGATGGAAGGACAGAAGGAGGAAAGACGGAAGGAAGGACAGAAGGATGGAAGGAAAGATGGAAGGAAGGATGGATGGAAGGACAGAAGGATGGAAGGAAGGACAGAAGAATGGATGGGAGGAAGGACAGAAGGAGGAACAACAGAAGGAAGGAAGGACGGATGGAAGGAAGTAAGGATGGAAGGAAGGACAGAAGGAGAAAAGATGAAAGGAAGGACAGAAGGAAGGATGGACGGAAGGAAGGAAATAGGCCAATAAATTGGAGTTATTGATCAAAACGACGGCTGATTGTATTTAGGGTTTGTCAGAATCAGGGCTCTTAAACTCATGTTAGCTCAGGTTCCACATTCAGCCCAGTATAATCTTAACTGGGCCGAACCGGTAAAATAATGTTAAAAAAATATGTAAAAAAAAAAAAAAAAAAGGAAAATTACATGAAAATGTTTACATTTAGAAACTATCCTTTCACAAAAAAATGTGAATAATCTGAACCAATACGAACAACCTGAAATGTCGTAAGAGAAGTCAATGCAATTGGACCAATATTCCACCTGTTATTAAATGTGTGTATGTGTAGATCCACTGTGTAAATGATAAACAGAGGCAGAAAACACTGCAAAAATCTGAGTCTTACCAAGATAATTTTCACTTGTTCCATTTGCAGAGTGTTGTTGCTTAAATTAAGCAAAAAAAAAAAATTATTGAATTAAGCAAAAAATAAAAAAATAAAAAATCTGCCAGTGGAACAAGTGAAAATTATCTTGGTAAGATTTCTTGAAATAAGATTTCTGCAGTGTATTGTTAAAATACAACAATGGCTCAAGTGGTAGAGTGGGTCATCCAATAACCGAAGGGTTGGCGGTTCGAATCCCGCTCTTTCCCACTCATGTGCTGTTGTGTCCTTGGGCAAGACACTTCACCCTACTCACACTGGTGTATGTGAGTAGCCTACGGCCCCTCCGACCACCACTGAGCTGGAGGGGCCGTAGGCAGCCACACTTCTGTCAGTCTGCCCCAGGGCAGCTGTGGCTACAGATGTAGTTTACCACCACCAAAGTGTGAATGTGTGAGTGAATGAATAATGGATCCACTGTATGCACTTTGAGTATGCATTCATAGAAAAGCACTATATAAATCTAATCCATCATTATTAATAATAATAATAATAATAATAATTTGCACTCATCTTTCTTAAGCCATTTCACGCTGTTCATGTTATTCACATTTTTAATGAAATTTTGTAGACGTTAACATTATTATTAATGTAATTTGACTTTTTTCCCCACTGTTATTATTTTACTGGTCCCGCCCACTTCAGGTCACATTGGGCTGAATGTAGACCCTGAACTCAAATGAGTCTGACACCCCTGCATAGACAGTTGATTGTTCATATTGTATCATTCTTGCATTTCCCAGATTCATCCCGTGGACCAGTTTGGACCCTCTGACAGGCCAGTTTTGGTCCACAGGCCATATGTTTAACACCTGATCTAAATACATTCTGTGCAGTGAAGAAGATTATCTGTACTTGATTTTAATTCTTCTGTTTTGCGTCTTTTGGCAGATTTATCCCAGAGACAAAGGACAGCGAAGAGCAGATGGAAGTGGTCCAAACAGCCGTCTTAACATATATACAGACTCGTTCATTCCACAGTATGCATTTAGGCTTTTTTTAAACTTCTGTTTGAATTTTCGTCATTTCTTCTGACAATCAACTCAATGGGCATCGCTGGTAGGAGCCTGAGTCTGACATGCCTGACTGCAACCAGGCAACCACGCCAAGGCAGGTGGGCATGTCGTCAGACAAAAAACACCTTTCACTGCTGGAAAATCAACAACATTTTCCTCCTGAAATCAGGAAAGGGCTCTAACATTACTGTACAGAGCTTGTTTGCCAGCAGGGAAAATGCTGTCAACATAGAAATGCTGGATGTCAAACTCAGTGTTGAGTACTGTTGTGAGGTTTGTGCCTGGTTTAAATAAACGCTTTTTGTCTTTTCAGTTCTATTGTGTGGAATAAAACATGTAGAACAGGGTCTGCATGATTTGGAGAAAAAGTGATATGACGGTTATGGACCAGTGGAGTAACTGGACTTTTTCTATGTGCATTTTATGATTTAATTTAGATATACCGTATTTTTCGGACTATGAGGCGCACTTAAAATCCTTTAATTTTCTCAAATATTGACAGTGCGCCTTCTAATCCGGGGCGCTTTATGTATTAATTCTGGTTGTGCTTCCTGACCTTGAATCGATTTTATGTGGTACACGGCGCTCAAAAATCTGTCAAAATGTTTTAGTACGACTTTGGTAAGCTACGAAGCCGCGCCGCTTGATGGGTTGTCGGAGCATTACGGCTACCGTCGTCAGGAGGAGAGTTATTGTGAATGAGCTGAATAAAGTTTGACTGTTTTGTTTCGCTTAATGCGTCTTAAAATATGTATGAAAATAGACCCGTTCATTGATATTGCGCTTCATAATCCAGTGCGCCTTATAGTCCGAAAAATACGTTCATAAGTATTATATTTTGATTCAGATGTACAGTATGTATGATTATATCATATCTGGAAAAACCTCTTTTCTCTTTGCTACTGGTTTCAACTTAAAAAGGTGCTTCTGAAGTGATTGATGCCGCATCAACCTCCCAAATGTAAACGTGATAGCATGACTCGCTTAAATATACACGCCACTTTTAACTGGCGTGCTATCTGTACGCATTATAAGCTTTCTGCGTGTATGTTCACGCCGTTAGTAGCCCCCTGTCCAACCGGAATCGATGCGTCAGATACCACCCACGGAGGGTTAGGGGTTATGTGAACCCGAGATCTTGTCAGAAATTGACACACAAAAAAATGGCGTTGAATAAGACGCGAAAGGTTGAAAATGCGTACGTATGGCACGCCAAATGCCATAAGAACTAGTGTGACGTACAACGCCATTTCATGAGATCAGCCTCCAAATGTGAAAAAATAAAATGTCAGTAGTTATGAAAACCTTTAACAGAGGTATGTATGGTTTAATTTGGAAGAAAGTGGGTTTGTACAAGTTAAAGTGAGAAAGAATTGTTTTCTTTATGGTTATAATAGAAAAGAACAGAATACAATACAATAGAGCAAAATTAGCGTTGTAAGAGTTATAACGTTATATGTGTGAGCTAATTTGACCTGCAGGTTACACTGAATGCAGATACCTGAAAAAAAAAAAAAAAAAAAAAACTTTTAAGGTGAAATTTCTCAAGATATTTTTCCTTCATGGAAATGTTTGCAGATTTGATTGGAATAACTGGGCCACAAGTGTATAGTCTGACGCATGACCTGCACTGATGCTTTAAACCATGTGCTTTAGTGAAGTTTGTGTGGAAGTCTGTATTTTTGCTCGCATTGTTTTCGGTTGACATTAGTCGACACATTTCTAGGCTAATACTAGCCAGTGCGGTTCCGAATGATCCGAGCACTTAGGCTAACGTCTCTGCTCTGGTGGACGTGGTTCAGTTCAGTATCATGGAATCTGATACCGACCACGTTTAAAAGAACAGTTTGAAAAACAAAACAAAAATAATCAGATGTGAGCAGCCTTAACTCTGGGAGCGTGAACACATCCTCCCAGTCCGTATCAGTGGTAAAAAAGCAAAACGATGCTGGAAAATGGCTGGAAACAGTGAACTAAGCTCATTTACCGGTGTGCAGGATGTGAAAGGTACAAAGATTTACTTTTCTCTTCCTCCTGCTCTTTTGAGTTGTCAGGCTCCATTACAGCAGGAGACAACCTCCCAACCTCGGCTCATGGAGCACCTGTGCTGCTCTACAGCGCACCAGTCACCAGCCATGCCTTTGCTGTCTAATGCATAATTTGGTGCTTAATTTGACAGTCTTCACTTCAGCCTGTTTTGCCTGTAGGTTCTCAGTCAGCAGAACAAGCTTGGCGTGTATTGTATTCTATTTTTATCTGAGTGCACATCTCTTGTTGATAGGTAATTGTTGAACCCCCTTCTCCTCGTCACCGTGATAGTCTGGGAGCCTGGTGTTGCGTTGCATTTTTTCTCCTTTTTAACCAAGAAGTTGAATTTCTTTTGTCCATAATGATGTAGTAAAATGAAATACGGTCCTAGCGTTTTTGTGTTTTGTTTTGTTTTTTGCTTTAAAGCTTTATTTACCTCAGAGCAGCAGAGTAGCGTTTCACGAAGCAGGGGAGGAATAAGAACAGAAAACAGAGTGATGCATCAAACATTCACCGCTCATATTCGCGCATCTCTTTTGGAGGGCCAGTCCAATTACTAAACCTGAGCCACTCCCAGAGACGTCTTACAGAAGCCGCACGATTATCCTTTTATAGTCACGCACCCAAATCCTCTCCAATCCTATTTGCTGATAACCCCCCGCCAGTGGTGGCTTAAGGAATATGAAATGAAGCCTGGGAAATTGTATCCGGTAAAGTTGCCATCTCTCTAGTAAACACGTTGCCATTATATCTGCCTGTAATGAAATCGACCGGCGTAGGCTACTGTGTCTCATCTGCAGTCATTGCTGGCACTCTGGAGATGGACTCCCTGTACGCATTCACTGTGTTGAGTGTTTTATCAGCAAACAATGATTCAATGCTTTGTGGTCTACCACAAGCTGCGCTTCTCACACATCAAGTGGAGTGCTATTAGAGAATACTTGGGGGTGAGGAGGAGGTGGAAGGAGGGGGGAGTA
>JAPQRP010000024.1:36192834-36212782 GCA_037367295.1 Apogon hyalosoma | reverse complement strand
TGGGGGGGGGGTTGGAGCCTCAGGGACAGAGTCTCTTTGCGCTGCAGGAATAGTGCTGACTGAGCTGTTCCGATCGGCAGGCCTGTCTGTATTCAGAGCTCAGCGAGGTTCAGGAACCCACGGTGACAGCAGCAGTGTTTGCCAGCGGGGGAAAGGCCACGGCCAAACAAATACACCCCTTTAGTCCGCTGGAAAAGTGTGAGAGACGGCGCCGTTTGCCAAAGTCTTCATCTCAACGTAAAACTGCAGAGATGGACGGTGAAATTAACCGAAAACACAAAGCCTTCCGCCGTTCACACAGGTCCGCGAATCTATTTGCACATCAAGCATCTAAGAGAGCGAACCACCGACAAGTCAACCCTATGTATCTATCCACAGACTATCAGTCACTGAATAAAGTATCAAGTCCATTGTTTCCTTTACAAGGAACTGTGGGAAGACAGAACCACCAACGAACGACCAGTGGATCACAATTACTGAAGGAATATATACACAATGGCTTGGCAAGGCAGGTTTATTTATAGAGCACATTTCATGTACACGACAATTCAAAGCGCTTTACATAACACATTAAAAGCATTACAGCAGGGAAGCAATAAAAAGTATAGGTATGAAATTAAAAAAAAAAACCCTCAGATAAATAGATAAAACTTTAAGCTTAAAAGAAATAGTGCAGATCTAAACTGATGAATAAAAACTCTGTTCAAATGCAGCTGAGAACAGGTGTGTCTTTAACCTGGATTTAAATAAACCAAGTGTTTCAGCTGATCTGAGGCTTTCCAGACATGTGGAGCGTAGAAGCTGAACGCAGCTTCTCTGTGTCTGGTTCTGACAATGGAAGGAATAAATAAGTCATAAACTGCAACTACAAGAAGCACAAATGGACAAAAAAAAAAAAAAAAAAAAAAGGAACAAATGGACTGATTACATAACCTGGAAAAGTGGAAGGACTGCATAATGTGAATGTTGTGTATCCAAGCAAGGGTTGTTTGTTTTTTGTTGTTTTTGGCGAATACGTGGTTATAATATTTCAATAAAACTTCAGTGAAAAAAACAAATTCCATTGTTTCCGCACATGTGTATTATGGCATCGATACGTTTTCTTCTTCAATCTAAATCTCAGACACTTATATTGACAGTCAAACCAAACACGTATCCTCCTAGTAGGTTAAGAAATGCCACCACCAGAACAAAGTGACATTTTATTTACATAATCCAGTTTGTATCATTTATCAGAACTGTATATTGGTACCATATATATATTTACAGTGGTTTTATGTGGAATTGATATTGAGTTTGAGGTGAAAGTCTGGTACCAGAACACACTTAGGACCAAAACAACAAATCAACCCTATGTATCTACAAACTGTATCAGTCACTAAATAAAGTATAAAGCTCACTGGGTATCACTAAGTTTTCTTCTTCAAACTAAAACTTTTATTTTAACAGTCGCTCAAAATGACACTGCCTTATAATCTTTACATGTTGCATCAGTTAATAGTTTACATCATAGCTCTGTTAGCGTAGCTCTGTTAGCTTAGCTCTCTTTTTAGACAGAAAACAGCCTCAGTAAAACCACAGATCACCTCAGTTTTCTGTACGGTTTGTGTTGACGATAGCTGAACTAAAGATCTGTTTAAAATCCAACAAACAAGCTCAGAACTGTCACAGTTTAGTCTGAACTGTGGATCAACAAACGACGACTTAGCAAAGATAACACGCAGGTCCACGAATCAATTTGCATTTCAAGCATCTCAGAAAACGTTCAGTACACTGGGAAAAAAATCTAAATCTTACCAAGTGTATTTTTCTCATTTCTAGTCAATTAAGTGA
This sequence comes from Apogon hyalosoma, assembly GCA_037367295.1. Classification (NCBI taxonomy): domain Eukaryota; kingdom Metazoa; phylum Chordata; class Actinopteri; order Kurtiformes; family Apogonidae; genus Apogon; species Apogon hyalosoma. The sequence goes on along the minus strand of JAPQRP010000024.1, from coordinate 36,210,949 downwards.
CTGAATTATGCAAAAAAAAATCTTGAATTAAGCAAAAAAAAAAAATCTGCTAATGGAACAAGTGAAAATTATCTTCTATTGATTTAACGCCATCTATAGAAATAAGACTTTCAAGATCTACTGTCTAAAAATAAGTTCTTATATCTCACTGAAAAGTTACTCTTTAGGTGATTCTGTCTTATTTTAAGTGTGATGAGATATTTGGACTAGAAATGAGAAAAATACACTTGGTAAGATTTAGATTTTTGCAGTTCATTATTAATAATAGATTCGATTTATATAGCGTTTTTTCAAGGTACCCGAAGTGCTTTACATTGACCCATTATTCACTCGCTCTCACATTCACACTCTGGTGGTGGTAAACTACATTCTGCCGCGGGACAGGCTGACGGAGGCGTGACTGCCAATTCACGCTGAACCTCCCCTCCAGGTGACCCGCCTGTCATCCATTTTGTTCTGATAATACATTTATGAAACTAAAGTGCGATCTATCAAACAAACATATTTTTGAAAGAGATGTCTTTAATTTTGAAGGAAATCTTATGAGATGATGCAAAAATGGAAATCAATTTGAGTTGCCAGAAGAAAAAAAAAAAGCTGCCATTGTCTGCAGTCTCAATGTTATTTGTCACTGAAGGATCTATTACTTTTCCTCAACGGGCAGGAGGACGTGGGTCGCAAAATGAATCTGCATTTGAAACACTTCAACGAAAACTTTAACAAGAGGATGGTGAAAGCTCATATTGTTCTGATAATTGAATCCATTACAAAAGGCTAGTGAGCAGCATGTTTTACTAATGAGTAGGAAAAAGAACAGTGCGACAGCCCGATACCTCCACCTACATTTATTTAGTGTCAATTAGAAAGCATTTACACTTTGTGTGGTTTTAATATTGTGGGAACAAAACAAAATACTATGTGATATATTAAGAGAATATATATATGTATATCTTTTGAAACACCCGATTTATCTTTTAAAGAAAAAGAAAATGCAAGAATTGACACGGCCTCCAATCACCAGAAAATTTGCTGCCGTTATGTGTAAACTTAAGTTTGTCATTGATGGATCTACTACTATTGTTATGTTTCACTGATGGACAGGAAGGAGGTGAACATAGATTTGCAATTGATGTATTTCTAAAGACTTTAACAAGCATGTTTTAGCAACATTGAATGTGCATATTATCATTATTTTAGCTTGAACACTGAATCTCGCATAAAAGGTTATACTGTATATTATAAGCTTGTCTCCATCTAAATTTTTAAATAACAAGAACTAGTATTTTAACAGCACATTTCAAGACCAGACGTAGAAGGTGCTTTAAAATCAAAAATTCTATTCAATAAAAAAAAAAAATAAAAAAAAAACAGAATAATAATTAAACTTAAGATAAAATGCACTTCAACACTAAGGAATAGAGTAAATAAAACATGATAGAATTATTTTTGTAAATGCCAGTCTTTGTAAGTGCATTTGTAAAAACTCTTTTAAATGTGACACTGACTTTACTAACCTGATATTTAGAAGGAGGTTGTGTTGAATGTAGAACAGTAAAAGAACAATCCGCTTTTTTTCAGTCCAGAACGCTTCTAATGGAAAAAAAAAAAAAGTTGCACAGTCTTAATAGTTCAGATCCTTCCACTGGATAATTACTGCAGTGATTAATACATTTCAGTTCTTTGACCCTTAAACTGATCCATGAGGAGCTTCTCATTTCTTAAACAATCATCAGTTTAGATGAAAGAATAAAGATTGGACAATAGTTGCTTTTCCATTGGACAACTGCGCGAAACTTTACCTGATATTTACTAAATGTCGAAAAAACAGAAGTGCGTCGTTTTTTTTCCATTAAATCACAAATGCGACGATTTGTTTATTTATTATCGCGAGATGACACAAGTCATTCCATAAAGCGTCGGCCCGTCTTTTACCGTTCTACAAATGTTAGTGCGGATAGAGTCCTCCGCTCGAAGTGACGACAGCTCGTGGATCTCATTTTTAAATCCCCTCGTTGCGGGGGTTGCGCACGCGTCAAAATGTCACACCTTGGTTGCAGAACAGTTGTGCTCATAAGTTTACATACATAAGATAGCCTAAATGCCGTCTAAAATTAATGTTTATTTGCAACATAGTAGAGCAAACTATTATATGATCAAAAAAATTATAGAAAAAAAAAAAAAAGTCTCCATTTTGAATGTCTGGGGTCACCAGAAATTTGTGACGTTAAAATGGGGTCATGAGTTTAAAAAAAGGCTGGGAACCACTGGACTAATAAAAGCGGGTTTCGCAAAATATAACCCCTTTAATGTTACGTACAGGCTGGCTGAATTGTAAAATCCGGTGTCATCCAGAAGCATTTCGGTTTCCAGGGGCAGTTGAGAGCTTTCACAACAGTTGGTCTGGCGATGCTGAAAGGATAAAAAGGTCAGAAATTCTAAGCATTTATAGATGAGGCTTCTAGTGAATTAGTCACGGTTTGTAATTTTCAGCAGCCTGGAGAAAAAAAGTTTGGAAAATATTGCTGAGATGAGACCTAAGAGTTATGGGGAAAAAAAAGCCTTCAAATGTGTCGGTACAGTACTTTTTTTTTTTTTTTTTTTATTATTGTTAACCTCACCTACTTTTGTTTGCAAGCTTCCAAAATACACATATCTGAGCAACAGAAGTTCCACAGACAGTGACAGAAAACACGAGCATCTGTTTGTCTGCAGCTGCCATTGCATTTGACCTCAGACTTTCTGATGACAAACCGAAAAAACACCTGCAGCTGTAAACAGACGATGATGTGTCGCAGTTTAGATCTCTATACTGGCCTGTGGATGAACTTCATTTCACATTTCCACCCAAGCTTTCCCACATAACATCACAGATTTGAATATTCAATGGTTAAAATAAAGCCTAGCAACACACAAAGCTGATGTCTTGTGGTGAAATGCCCTGTGTGAGGTTTATCAACTGGCAGCTCAAAGAAAAAGTTGTTCACTGCAAGTTCTTCAGAAGTTTTCATCTTTAGATATTCAGATTTCCCGTTGAGTCAAGAATAAAAGGGGAGTATTAGCGCTGCGTACCGCCAGCACTGAAGAATGTACTGTATAATTCAGTATGTCAGATGAGTATTTTAGATCAGCAGGATAATCAGAATTTAAAAAGTAGCCATAATTTTGAACAAAACCGAAAAAAGTGATCTTATTGTGCGACTCTACGGGTTCAAGCATCACCCATTACCATTAGAAACCTCACATTTTTACACTACGTGGAATATAATGGACAATGGCATCACCGTCACGTCCTGAAACATGTTCTACTTCATTTTGAGAGTTTTCATTCTTGTTTTCTCAAGTTCTCGTCGAGGAGCATGGAGAATAGACGCTGAATAGTCAAGAGATTGTGGATCTAAAGTTAGACGATCCGCTTTCTCCACGAAAAACTCAACTGACTTCACCTGAAATACAGAAATAGAATTTTTTTTTTTTTTTTTTTTTTTTTTTTTTTTTACAAGAAAGGTTGAGTAACAAGAGATTCAACAATTTTAGTAAACTGTACTCAGGGTTCCTGCAGGTTTCTACAAGTTAAATTTAAGACCTTTTAACCCATAAAGACCCAAACACCCACTGGCAAGCAATAATCATTTACTGATCTAAAAGGTTTAATAACTTCTGATCCACTAATCCTATCAATCCATGTAAATAATTGGTGAAAAATACAGTTCGTCATCTTTTCATGGTCTTCAGATATGAGCCATTTGGACGTTCAGAGGTTCCGTAGCGAACATGAAAACACCGTCGTCTTCTACAATATTGATTCACCAGGAAAACCCATGGAGTTGGATCAATAACAGTGGATGGACACTGGGTTTATGTTCAGTTCAAGATAGATTTGACTGAAAAAGCCACTTTTCCTCCATTTTCTCTTTTTGATGTACAGGGTTATTCAAAACGAATTAACCAATTTCGTGACGCATTGCTTCAGTTCTCAAGCATCGTCATGGAATGAGTCAGTGACCATTTGAAAGAGGAGTTTTCTAAGTTTTGAACGGCTAACCTCCACGACCTTAAACATCCAATAACAACAGTGATCGACTCAATGGCTCGTGATCCGCTGATACGTATCTGGGAGGAATTCTCTTATCACACTGATGTTGTCCGTGCTGCAGGTGGTGGACACACTGAACACTTGTACGACAGGAAATAAAAGTTAACTGAGTAGAATACTTGGGACTTGGCTGGAGTTTTCTATTGCTTTTCCTATTTTATTAAAATACTGCGAAATTAAATGGGTTCATTCTTTTTGAATAACCCTGTAATAACCCTCAACTTTAATTTGAGCTTTTATGAACGTCAGTCATGATCAGTAAATTAAATATAGGAAAATAGCTGATTTTCCCTTAATAATGCAAAATAGAGCATAACATTTGACCGAATAAGGATAAATCACTTAAGAAAAGTTAAAAGAAAAATAGAGGGAAAAGCATTTGGGAACTGCCACAAAAGTAACACTGAGTCTTTATGAGTTAAAGACCTTTTTATGACTAGAACAGAATTTAATGCCCACTTCACAGCCTATTTCATGGCCATACTGGCAAAAATTAGTGACTCCTAGAATTTAGGAATATGTATTTATTTACTCCAGTGCCTTGATTCCCACTATTCTGAGTCATTCCTCAGCGGGGGCTGCAAAGGTAGCAATAATTGGTTCCCAGTTTCAATAGAAATTGTCGGGTTGTGACAGGTGGAACTGAGTAGACTAACGTTTCTTTTCTTTGCAGCTTAGACATTTAAACAAAACACAGCAAACAAGTTTACGGCAACATAACTGAAGGCCTACCAATTCAAATGTAATGCCTTTTAAAGACTTTAAGGTATTAAATGGGCCTGGCCAAACGAGTAACGGAGTGAGAGAGCACTGTGCAGCAATACTAATCATTCCATATCTGCTTTTAAAAATCTATTTAGCAGCAACTACGATAGTTCAAATTGTAGGTCTAAGAAAGTACTTTAACATGCCATAAAGGAATAATAACCAAATATTTAATAAAAACATGAGTTTATCATCAGTTCAGTGATGAACTGGTGACATGTCCAGGGTGAACCCCGCCTTCGCCCATAAGTAGCTGGAATAGGCTCCAGCGACCCTAGTGAGGATAAAGGAGGTTCAGCGAATGAATGAATGGATGAATGAAGCATCACTGACAAAGTAACAGAGTGAGGAAAAATATACAGCAGTTATTCAACGTTTGGAAAAAATACGAAGAAGTGCTGTTTCTCAAGGACAGTGTGAATATTTACCACATTTTTCTTAATATATGAGAGTACATCATATCCAAAAATGAAACTGATGTCATATTTATTTTAGTTTTAAAAGACATTAATTCATGGTAACGGAGTGAGAATCAAAAAAAGTAACAGAGTGAGGTGTTTGTTCAGTGTGATGCACCATAATAATAATAAAAGATTTTATTAGGATACAGATAAAATTCAGTCTGTTTCCTTACTATATTTAATACACATCTCTCTGCTGTTTTTTTTTCTTTTTTATAACATTCAAAATCATCATCGTATTTGGTTATTATGAAATATAAGATTAGACACAGGCATACATTTTCAACATATTTATTTAAACATTGCTATTTACATTCTGAATTTATGCTGTATACATTCACTTACAACCTTTACTGTTCTTCATTTACACTATATTCTCACATATTATCTTATATATCCAGTTGAAATTCAGGTACAAATTAAATAAACAGTTTTAGAGACTGGAGATATATTTCTTTCATGCTGAGTAATTAAAAATATTGTTTTAGAAAAAAAAAAATTGCCCCTGATGTTCACTTTCGCTTGGCCAGGCTGATTTATAAATTCAAGACTTAAGACTTCTTAAGACCCTGTGGGAACCCTGTACTGTGTTTTCACCAATGTGTCCTGTCTGTATATTTAAATCACCCGTATAAATCTCTGTAAAAGCCCCGACGACAGCTCCTATTTGCAATTTACAGCAGAAATATTTACAACCAGTTCCATTTGTGTGAAGCCTGTATGGGAGATTAACCCTTCAAGACCTGGAAACAATGTTTGTTGCAACTTCTGAATGATTTAACCTTTCCTAAGCGATACATCACCGATTATCCTCTGCATTTTATGTCTTCCAGTGAAAATCAGAAAATTAAAATATCATTTCCAGTAAATATATAAACATCCTTCTCTCCTGTTTGTTCAAATCTAAAGGCAAAATATAAACAACAGATGTCATTTAAGCCACCTTTTGAAAGGAGAAAAAAAAGAGTGAAGTGGTAGAGTCATGTCTGAGGAAATCTTAATAGCGATCAGTAATTACAGCTGTCCATTGTCCATTTCAACCCCATAGCTGTCTGGAAACCTGTGATTAACAAAAGTCTGCATCATATGGAAGAAGTATGCACAGACGCAGCAGCCCCTCCAGTTTCAGAAAGTCCATTTATCGTTTGTCCTGTTTGGATGACAATGTGCCTCTTCATAATTATTATTATCATGTGTAATGAGGCCCTGGAGTTCCATTATGTTATATAATCAAAGCGTGCATGATATCGCAGATAATTGAAAGTAACCTGATTGAAGACTCATGTAGAGATCAACTGGTTCTGTATGTCACCGATACTAAACATTACTGAGCCTCTTTGTTTGGTGAAAGTGTATGAGAAACTGACCACTGATGTGGAGAGGGACATTTAGACTTGACTTGTCAGTTTAAATCTATTTGTTTGTATAGTTTCACCAAAAATAACACTTAATAAAACAAAGACTCACTTCTTCCTGATTTTCTCCTCAGCAGGACATGGCGGCAAAAGAGTGAAACCCACCCAATCACCTGGTTAAGAGGTTTTGGACTGAACCATGTGACGGGGGGGTACATACTGAACCAGTTTAGCTGGTGGCTGATAGCTTAACTGAGCTATAATGTAAACTAACAGAGCTAGGTTAACAATGGTTTTAGACAGAAAACAGCCACAGTAAAACCACAAGTCACCTGTGTTTACTGTTCAGGTTGTATTGTCAACAGCGGGACTAAAGATCTGTTTGGAATCCAACAAATAGGGTCAGAACTGTCACAGTTTAGTCTGAATCGTGGATCAACAAACTGCAATTTAGCCAAGATAACCCACAGGTCCATGAATCAATTTGCATTTCAAGCATCTCAGAAAACTTTCAGTAATAATAATAAAACAACAACAACAACAACAACAACGATGGATTAGATTCCTATAGTGCTTTTCAAGGCACCCAAAGTGGTTTACATTATTGATCCATTATCCATTGCTCTCACATTCACGCTCTGGTGGTGGTAAACTGCATTTGTAGCCACAGCTGCCCTGGGACAGGCTGACGGAGGTGTGGTTTTAGACAGAAAACAGCCCCAGTAAAACCACTAATCACCTCTGTTTTCTGTTCGGTTTTTGTGTTGTCAGTAGCTGAACTAAAGATCTGTCAGAAGCCAACAAACAGGGTCAGAACGGTCACAGTTTAGTCTGAACCGTGGATCAGCAAACGACAACTTAGCAAAGACAAGAACATCCCATAATAACCCTGTACCTTCATAAGCCTCAGAGTCAAACTCACCTGTGTAGTTCTGTCTCAAACTCCATTCTTTTCATTTACAGCTGAGTCCAGTGGAGAAAACACTAGTGTTTGGGGTTTTTACTGTAGTTACTTTGACTGACTCCAAAGATTGTTTCTTAACGGTTCTCATCCCATCCGGTCACTTTCTGATGCTTTCGTTAAAGCCCCTGTGGTGTTAGCTTTCTTCACCATGGAAGACAGAAAGACAGTGACTCACTACTCCCTGTAGTGGTCGCCTAAATCCTCCGGCGTATCACTGATAATAAATACACTTCAAATCTCTCTAATACGAAATATCAGCATCTTTGGCAGAACTTTACATGAAACACTAATGATAGTTTGATCATTTTTATATTTCAAAGAGGTCATATTTAGCTAAAACCACTTTTATTTATGTTGGTGCTGGGGCCTGTTTGTTGCCTTTGATCAGACAGACAATAACTAGTAGACGAATCATATTTATCATCATCCATTAGTTCATAAACTGCAATTTTGAAGCCTTAAAGGGTTCATATTTATCTAAACCCGCTTTTATTAGTCTTCGGTTCATTTATTTGTGTATTTGGACCCTAACACTTCATACAGTTTGAATTTGAACCCTCCAGGTGCTATCTTTATATTAATTTTGGCACAAATCAAGTGGATTTCTACAACCCGTTTTAATTCTCTTAGTTTGTTGCATCTATAACAAGTTACGTCATGACATTTGCACATATAAGGTCAAGACTTCGAACATTTCTCCCAGTACGACATAATTGTTTATCAGCAGCAGCAGCTGTAGTAAAAACTGAATATATGTCTAAACTTCGAGCCGATTACCTAAAATGTTCAGTTGTTGGTTGAACGGGACAGAAAGCACGGTCAACAACCTGGAGGGGGCGGGGCCTGAAGTGGCTCATTTGCATTTAAAGGGCCAGTGCTCCAAACCACCTTTCTGTCATCATTACTCAGAAATAGGGTTGAAGATGGACCTGTGGAGTTGAATGAATGAAGAATTCAGACCCAAGCAGAGCATTTACAGGTTATGTAGAGCACAGGGAAATGTTTTAAATGCATGATTCTATGTAAAAAAGCAAAATATCACTCCTTTAAAGTAGAAATACTATGTATAGCATCTCTAACTACTTCTACTCCAGTAAATATTAGCACTTTCTTAGTATAGTGCTTGTTTTTAACGCCTGCAGCTCTTTTTTTTTTTGCCATCACGGTGTTTTGTTTTTTTTTTGGTTTTTTTAAACTGTGTACACTTGAAAATGCCGTGGAAATGTAATTTCCTTCCAATCATATAATCCAGAGCCCAGAGAAGTGCGTTGAATTCTAGTTTCCACCCAGACCACTTAAATTACAATATGTTGAAAGGTAATTCTAGAATTTCTGCCCAGCGATGCCACAAAAACTATCAGGCACAATAGCTTTAACTTCATTGTCTGTGAAAAAAAATAAACTCAAACTCAAGCAGAAACAGGTGAAGTCTCTTTGATGGCCACCCACGCTCACGGGATAAAAATTGCATGAAACTGTTTTCTTGTAGCTGTTAGGTGCATAGATATTCACTGCAAGTTTTGCATCATCTCTGTCTATATGAATAATGCCATTTGATCACATTTGCCCTGAAGGTGAAAATGCTCCTTAGAACTATGAACCGCTCAGGGGGTTGATGGTCTCATAGGGTCAGTTTCTATTCAGGATGTACAGCTGGACAAACATTGTCAAATTCAGGAATCATTTTTGAGCTAATATTTAGTCCGTCTTTGAGTTTTTGATGATTGTTGTAAAATGGTAGCTGGTATGAAGACGCTGAAGACCAGTCTGCCCTAAAATAACCTCTATGGTTAATTAATCCCTAAAGCTATTAAATGAAACAATATGCATTTATTTGTATAAACACACATTCATTGCAAGTGTGTTTTTATTGTCCAAAAATCTAATTAAAACCCCAAAAACAACAATTAACTCATTCTAAATCAGGTGAATCATAAATTAAAATAGATTTCCATTAAGTTAATGAACATAGCGGCGATCCCATTGACAATGCAGCCGTTAACACCTCCTGCACCCAAAATTGAAACAATCAGCTCCTGAAATGCGTTCGCCGAATAAACCATTAACTCCAGTTTCAGTGAACATTGCTGAAAACTTCTGTAAACCAGCCACCGCACTGCTTAATGGAATTATTTAGACTAAAAATCAAGAACTTTACCGACCTTATGCTTTAAGTAACAACACTGCGGTATTCTGAGGTAACCAAAAACTCATTTTTTTCATCTTCAGCCCCTCAGGCCACAATTAAAAACCATGTACACATCGATATATAATAAAAAATTAAACACGAGAACAACACTAAAAAGGAAAAACAATACATTTTAGTGTTCGTAAATAGCAATATAAGGTAAAATATCTCTTGGGTCGCCCACATTTTCCCCTGTCAGAGCACAGCAGCTCTGGAGTCGGATGTGTTTTGACTCATGTCCTTTGTATCTCCCCCCACCTCTGCCTAGAGTGTTAATAATTTAGCCGAGTTACATCTTTAAGGCTAGTGGCATCTATGTGGATACAGCACACATCAGGTACTGCCCCGGGGAAAAGAAACCCCACGCCGGTGCAGCCAGAGAGAGCCTCATATACAGCACACCCCTCCTCTTCCTCTCAGAGAAAATAAACCAGCTCAGAGATTCAGGAGCTTTCTCTCTGAATCCCATGACCCTCTCTGGCGGCAGTAAATTTATGAGGTAGCAGACAGATTGACAGCAATTGAATAATCCACAATATTTATGAGTACGGTGGAGGTCCTCCAAAGCAGCAGAGGATAATGAAAGATGATGCTGATGTTATGTGAAAACACTGAGAGGAAAAAGTGTGACTGATACCGAAGTAATCTAATTTTGTGATATCAAATGCATATAGTACTGTATAAAGGAGGAGGTTTGGCTCAAACTAGTATAGAGCTGTCAATTCAATAATATGTCCTTTGTGGTGCATAATCTTATTCAATTCAGCAGAGGTTAAAACCTAGTGATATGACTGGACAGTTCTCCCCAAACAAATCTTATTGCTCCTGACAGTGAGGAAAGACAGGCTTTAAATGACATACAACAAAAAACACAGACAGGAATAAAAGCCTGCTGCTTTGTCTAATAAGGACAGATAGGTATGGGTGGGATATGCAGAATGCCAAGGATGTTTTGAGGCAGCAAAATTATCTGTATTAGAATAAAAGCGGCAAATTCTGAGTTCAGTTTTGATTTATCTTATTACACATCTAATTTTTAGGATATTAGTGTTAAATCAGTAGTATTAATACGTGTGTTCTCTGCTTAGAAATATAATCATTCTGAATACTTATTCATTCATTTGTGGTATGATCAGAAATTATATCCCCTTCAGTGTTTCTACTCATGCACGAGTTTGCAGAGCTAATGCAATTGTGCTAATACCTGCAGTTCCTTCAGTGGCCACTTGGGGCAGGCTCCAAAAGTCAACCCCCTAATTTACAGAAGTAGTACATGCAGTCGCGGAAAAAATTATTAGACCATCAAAAGTCACCAAAAACAATGGTTCTGCGATCAAGTACTAACTCCTGTGTGCATCATGTGACGAAAACAGACAGAAAAGAAAACATGGAATGAATAAAAGCACTGTTTTTGTCGGTACAATGACATAGCTGTTGATGTAAGAACTTAAATAATTTTGGTTATTATCAAGAAAACCATGGAAAATGGATAGATATCAGCTCTGAAATTGAACTCTTATGAGCTATTTTTGTTGTTGTCGTCATTCTATGTGTCCAAACAAATATACCTTTAGTTGTACCAGGCATTAAAATGAACAAGAAATTGAAGAAAACAAGGGGTGGTCTAATAATTTTTTTCCACAACTGTAGACTACCAGTCAAAAGTTTGGACTTACCTTCTCATTAAACTGCTTATAGGCCACTCATAGAAATACTCTGAAATTCAAAATTTCTACCTCAGTTTGTTTTTCGACATTGTCATCTCCCTCCTCTTGCCTTAAAACATCCGAGCTGCACTTGCTAAAAAGTAAACAAATGTAATTAAATAACTGTTATAAAGGTCATAAACTGACAAAAATCACTCACTCACCATTTAGAGCTTCAAAATGACCATAAAATCTCTGAATCACTATATACTGTTATAAAAACCAACATGCTTCTGGACCTCACTGAGACACGGGATTGGCCCCATATTTAATGTTTGAGGAAATTACCAAAAATAGTCACTTGCCCGATAAAGGGTTAAATAGCACGAGATGGACTGCAGATGGCCAACAAGTGCTCAGCATCACTGGGAACTCCTTCAAGGGTTTTTGAAAACATTTCAGGTGCATTACCTCATGAAGCTCATTGAGAAAATGCCAAGAATGTGCAAAACAGTAATAATGGCAAAATATGTCTATTTTGAAAATATAAAACTTGAGTTATGTCACACTTTCTTTACCTACATAATTCCATATGTGTTCATTCATAGTTTTGATGCCTTCAGTGAGAATCTACAATGTAAATAAGTCATGAAAATAAAGAAAAAAAATAGGTGAATCCAAACTGGTAGTGTATATGTACGACAAAAATGATATAAAAGTCAAAAATGACGTGATAAACCTGTCAAGATTAAAATATAAAACACATAAAGATGTTGAAGATAGAAGGATGTAAAATACATTAAAAAAAAGGGGCTGGGGTTGTGACAGTAGAAGAGTCAGTAAAAATGCAGATCTATGAAAATTTATATTGTATTTTAAAAGGTTTGGGTCCCACAGACACGAAAATTCTTTGGGTTTTGGGCAAAAAAAAAAAAAAAAAAGCGTGGATTTTAATGGTTTATTACATTCAGGCTTACAGTTATACAAAAATAAGGCCATGGCTGGTTTAGTGGCGGGTGGGTGTCGTTCCACGTGTGCTGTTCTAGGTTGGTTCTGATCAAACACTTCCACGTTAAACCAGCGCTAACGTCTCACGAAGCCGACCAATTACAAGCTCTGGTGCGTTAGTATAACAAGCAATTCACATCAGCTAATTTGCATTGGATTATGTCTGTCAGCCTGTAAATGACGAGGATATGGCTAATTAATGTGTTTATATATTATGTGACGATGACATTGCTGTTATGAAAATATAACTATGTGATGGCATTCTTACCAAGCAGCAGAACATGGTGTTAACGCTGGAGCTGATCTTTTCATTGAGTTGGTGGTGACCAAAGCCTGTGGAAACGTCATATTGCAGTTTTACAGAAAAACACTGAAGACAGATATTGATGCGGAATAAAATAGTTGCCTCCGTTTTAATCATTCTACGTTGCTGTTGTCTTCCTTTCACGTCAGCGTAAATAGATGGAGTTGCCGCTAGCGTCGTTATTATGAGGAACACCATTTGAAATGTTTCACCCAAGTGCAAATATTACAACAAAAAGATGTGTACGTAATAAAAACCCACTATTTGCACCCGTACTATACCTCTTTTGTCAGTTCATCAGACTAAAGGTCCAGGTAGAAAAACAAAATGAACAGGAAGTACAATAATAAACACACCAGCAGAAGAAAAAGGAGAGTAATATTTATATTCAGACACTACCCGTCTCACACTGTCTTATAATTTTCCAAAGACATGCGCATGCTGTTATTGTTTATATGCCACAGACTCCATAATTTAACAATATGAAGAAAGAAATGTTCAGATATCGGTACAAAAACGGTCACTGAGAATATGCTCCTTCTATATAAAGTACACTTAGAAATGATTAAAATAAGTATCAGTTTTTCCTGAGATCATATGGTTTGTAAAACATGTATTGGTCATATTTTCCCTATATACATATACAGCCAAATCTACTATTAAATGCAAATTACAACGGAATATGCTTCAGAGTTTCAGTCAGCAAGGACATGTTCACACAGATGAAGTCATTAGTGCAACAGCATAAATAAAGTCCATAATAAGTCAATCACCAGAGTAAACTGTTACAGTGGAATATCAATGCAAACCATGGATACCTATGATTTGGATGTATTTGTTGAATTTTTTTGCATTTCTTGAATAGGAAGAGGTGTTTTGGGTGTAAGGTGGATATAAAACCAAGGGGTTGGAACTCCACAGGGTAGAGTTTGAATCGTCACTCGCTAGGGAATGATTATGATGAATGACTATGATATGCTTTCTTTCTTTCACTTTCCGACATTTACAGCTTAATTCATCCGTTCCATCCATCTGTTCATTCGACCATTCATCCATCCATGTTCCAAACCACTTAGTCCTCATGATAGTCAAAGGGGCGCCGGTAGAAACTTACAATTAGGGCTGCACAATTTTGGCCAAAAATAAAATCCTGATTTTTCTTTTTCCTCTAAAAACTCAATTTCGATTTTTGGGTAAAACTACAAAAGACAACAGAAGTCGGCATGTCCTTTTCGTGTGCACCCGTGGCGTGTGGTGATGTTTGAGGTGCTGGAATAAGTTGGTTGTGCTGCCGTCTTGGTCAGATTACGCCTTCAGGCTGAGTTTGCGGCGAGGAATGGTTTGGTCTTCATCGGAAACTTCGAAGCTGAACCAATTCCACAAAACCGACTTGCTTTTGCAATTTTTAGCCATTAACTTCTCACTCTCTTTAGCAAACACCATTTGTGTACTGGTGTGTGGAGACCAAAGACTGTGGAGACTGCTCTCACAGTTAGGAGGAGGAGCCTACGGTAGTCTGGAGGAGGAGCCTACGGTAGCCTGGAGGCGCACAGCCCGGAGAGACATGAAATTCGATTTGACAAACATCATCCTAATTAAATAATCCAGTTTTGGTTTAAAATTGATTAATCGTGCAGCCCTACATACAATGCTAATATTTTCCTAACGTGTACAGCCTAATTCATTCATCATCCATCCATCCAAACTACTCAGTCCTTGTAACGGTCACAGGCGCCAGTTGAAACGCACAATGATAATGTTTTCCCAACATGTACAGCCTAATTCAGCATTAAATACAAATTACGATGCAATATGCTTCGCAGTTCCAGTCAGCAAGGACACGTTCACACCGATGAAGTCATTAGTGCAACAGTATACATTTCGATGCTGGAACATCCCGATCGGACGTCTGTAAAACACAGCATGCCCGGAATGTAAAAATCAATCGCAACCTTTACGCGAGCAAAGATCTCTGTCGACTCATACAAATGTACTGAAAGTGAAATGGAACAGCACATTGTGTGTGTATAAGTGTGTGGGTGGGTGTGTTAACCTCAGACAACATGCCAATAGTGGAGACTGCTCTTTCTAAGTAATGAGATTAGCTGACAGCATATGTGCAACAGGATAGTCTCTGTTGCGATCCACTACTCGCACACTCAACATGCTGGTCAGATTTACTGTTGCAAGATGCCAATGGCTTCCCAGTATTGTGATGTGGTGTCCAGTAGCTTCAATATTATCTCTGAATTAACAGTCACATTAGCAGGTCTAATTGATTAATTTGACCAGGAATAACAGGCACAAACACAATCCCAGTGAATATGAAACCACCACCTGACTGGCAAGAGATGCTTCACATAAGCTTTTCTTTTCTATATATTCTTTCTAATACCTTCAGGCAGATAAATCTGTCATATTTTGTGGTTGCGGTGGCGGATGGGTTGTGAGGCCGGGGGTGGAGGGAGGGATGCGGTTGGCATCACAGTGTGTGTGTGGGCATGTGAACTTGGCAGAGACATGAGATGAGAAAATACACTCACCAATTCTATTGTCTCCTGGAGATTGTACATCACGGTTTAGCCTGGGTGGTGTGCTTCTAAGCTCCACGATGCATTTATTGTCCAAAGGGAGGATTAGTGCCGACGATGCAACAGGATTTGTCTTTCTCTAGAATGGCTCAATTTTCATATCTCCTTCAACAGAGGCTCAAGTTAGGGTTCGGTGGATGGTCGAAATCGAAGGATTGTTATTTCAGTCGATTCTTAAATATACAAAATGCGTGACAAATATTATTTTAAAGTGTCAGCTCTTGTGTAGTCTGCAGATTTCTGATGTTAGCTGTAAACACTAACTGGTGAGACCAAGGTTGTGAGTATTTCTCAGAGGTGGCGCTGGTCATTTGGTTGAAAAATCTGTTGAGTTAGAGCTATTTGAAAGTTGAATATAATTTACCATGGATGCTGTGGTGTGGTGAGTCAGAACGGGACTGCACATACAAGCACCAGAAATGAGTTTCCTCCTCAGGGATCCTGGGTTGTACTTCACAAATATGGTGAGAAGTTCAGACATTTGGGAGGAGTTCAGAGCAGAGCCACTGCTCATCTACACTGGGAGGACCCAGCTGAGGAGGTAGAGGCATCTGGTTAGGACGCCTCCCTGGTGAGGTGTTCTGGCATGTCCAACTTGGAAAAGACGACAGGGCAGACCGAGAACACACTGGAGGGATTATGTCTCTCTCAGTTGGCCTGAGAAGAGCTGGAATGGTGACTGGTTGGAAAGAGGTTTGGGCATCTCTGTTTGGGCTGTTGCACCTGAGGCCTGGACCAGCAGTGGAGGGAGGGAGGGAGGTTGGATGCTCTCAGGAAAAAGTGGCAAACTGAGTAAATGTGAATGGTTGTTGGCCTTTATATGAAGAAGGAAGGAAGGAAGGGATGCTCTCAGGAAAAAGTGGCAAACTGAATAAGTGTAATAGTTGTTGAGTGTTATATAAGGAAGGAAGTGATGGATGGATGGATGGAGTGGCAAATTAAGTGTAAATGGTTGTTGGTCTTTATATGAGAAAAGAAGGAAGGAAGGAAGGCTCTCAGGAAAAAGTGGCAAAATGAATAAGTGTAATAGTTGTTAGTCGTTATGTAAGGAAGGAAGGGATGGATGGATTAAGTAAGTGTAAATGGTTGTTGGTCTTCATATGAGAAAGGAAGGAAGGAAGGAAGGAATAATATTTACTGTTGGTAACGCATATGTACTACATGACTTCCAAAGACACATACTGTGAATATATTCGCTTATGTGTTGGTGAAATGACTCTTGTTGGAGGATGGACTAGAGAAATTGTACAACAAGGCAGGATGGCAAAATACCCCAGAAAGCCTTAAAATATGCAAAAAAAAAAAAAAAGCTTTTAATTCTTCTGTGATAATTTGAAACTCACCATTTTGGGGGAATCTTTCAGGATGGGAGTTTGCTTCACCATCTATTGACATTGGGATGAAACAGGATTAAAATTCTATGAATGTGGGCAAAAACATAAAATGTGTTAACAATGGGTTAGTTGTTACATATAAACATGCATTTGTAGCATGAATAATTAATATAAATGCAGTAAAAATCACTTCTTTTATGCAACACAAGGAGCCATAAAACAAAAAAAAAAACTGCATTCCTACTCCCACTCTAAAAAAGCACAGAGCACGAATGGGACGGGACAGGAAGGGAGGGGGTTCATTCTTCTGGGAATGGTACAGGACAAGAATTTATATTTTATTTTGTCCTGGGACTGGGATGGGACGAGAGAATATTTATGGGATTGTGATGGGACAGGAGTGAAAATCCACTCCAGTGTCACCGACTGGTAATAATGCCACGACTAAGGTTTGATTTAGGAACTCTCACACAGCCAGACCTTTCTCCACACTTCATTTTAGCTCTGAGCTCCTGGAAAAAGGTTTCAGTGAACCTATTATCATTGTGGAATGGGGGGAAAAACCTCTTTGACGGGCATAATTGCCTTGGGCGGCGCTGTGCTCAGGATGCAGTGGTGGTGGTACCTTCGCAAACAGTGTTGGGATGGAACCTAGTTTGGTGTAACATTAAATGGCTAAATCCTTCCCCAAGAGAAGAAAGTCATTTCTCATTTTCATTTTTTTTTGGGTGGGATAAGACTGGTTATTTTAGAATTATTTACAGTTCAAATCAGGTGGCGTATCTAACCAGCGACTTATCTCCGGACCAAGAGTAAAGATACAGTCATGCTCATAAGTTTACATACCCTAGCAGAATTTGTGATTCTTTGGCCATTTTTCAGAGAATATGACTGATAATACAAAAACGATTCTTTCATTCGTGGCTAGTGGTTGGGTGAAGCCTGAGGCACTGATAAGGGGGGGGGGGGGTTTAAACATGACAAATTCATGGGGCCCAGTATTTGTGGGGGGCCCATAGAGCAGTGGAGGGGGCCCAGTGGATACAAGTTAGAAGTTGTGAAAATTGTGTAAGATTCACTGTATAAGACCGGTATAGACGGGGCGCCACTACCAATAACCACCCCCCTACACCACCGGTCGGACATATTGACAAGATAGCCAATTTCTGTAGAGTCCACAACAATTACGCTTTCATGGGGCCCATAATTGGTAGCGGCGCCCCTGGGTGAAGCCATTTATGATCAAACAAATGTGCTCTTCTTAAATCCAAATGATCATAAGTTTACATACCCTAGTTCTTCATCCTCTATATTGGCCCCGCCCCTTTCACATCAATGACAGATGTTAGTCTTTTGTGGTGGTTGTGGATCAGACTCTTTCTTTTCTCAGATGCTAAAGCTGCCCA
>JAPQRP010000024.1:36145353-36166491 GCA_037367295.1 Apogon hyalosoma | reverse complement strand
AAAAAAATCTGCCAATGGAACAAGTGAAAATGATCTGGGTAAGATTTCTTGAAATCAGATTTTCCAGATCTATTGTCGAAAAATCAGTTCTTATATCTCCCTGAAAAGTTCCTCTTTAGGTGATTATGTCTTATTTTAAATGTGATGAGATGTTTGGACTAGAAATGAGAAAAATACAGTTGGTAAGATTTAGATTTTTGCAGTGTGACTTCCTCATCTGCACTGCAAAAAAAGGCCTGTACAAAAATAAGAAAATTAACTCATTATTGGCTTAAAATGTCTTATTCAAAGTAAAATTATCTGCCAGTGCAGTAAGAAAATTTCACTTGTAAAGTTTTCATAAAATAAAACAATATTATTTAAGGATTACAGAATGTTAAAATTCTTATTTTATTTCTTTTGGGCAAACAGTTAGTGTGTCCACCATACTGATCCTCCAACAGTGGAGCTTGTTTTGTTGTAAATATTGCTTAAAATTAGTCGTAATATCTGATGCTGCGTTTCCAGTACGTGGAACCGGCTCCACTCGACTCAGGTACCAGGTACTGTTCCTGGAGACCGTTTCCATTACAGGATAGTACCTGGACGTCAGAGCTGTATGCATGTATGTGTATATGTATGTGTTTTTTTTTTTAATTTATTGTTTATTTCTAAGTTATTATTTTGATTTTATTCATTTATTTGTGTATGGTTATCTATAAAGTACGTACATTTTCATTTTCATCGATACTTTTGTGTTTTAATCTTTCGTATTTGAAATGTGTTATACGTGTTGTCTTGTTCATCTGTTCATTTATGTTTAAAAAAAAAAGTGTCATTCCTATTTATATATTGCTTTGGTTTATAAGTTTGAAGGATAGTCAATAAAAAAAAATACATGTGAAAAAAACCCTCAATAAATAAATAAATAAATCTAAAAAAACATATCTTTCATGATAAATATTCCAAATTCAACTCTGTTTATCTTTGTCAGATGTTCCTCTTTTTCAGCATGTTTCAGATTTTGAGGTTCACGCAAAAAAATGACGTGTGCGAGTTAAAACAAACGGCTGAAATCAAACACAAATGGAAATCTTATAGTTGCTGTAGGCGTGTTTTTATGGAACTTGGATTATGAATTTGCATTGCACATCAGGGGTTTATGTGAAAACACCAGAAGGCTCCTCCTCTCTGGAATCTTTCATTGTGTTTCACTGTGTGGATTTTTACCGCCTCGGGATGTTTCCACGTTCGGTAGCTGAAGGTTTCTCTGTTCACCGTCTGTTTCAACGTCTGAGATGTGACGTTACATACGCTGTTGTAACTGGGATCTACTGGGCAACTGTTTCAGCGGGAAAACTGAAGCCATCACTGCACATAGAATGAAGTGTCTCGTGTCCTACGGTCAAAGTTTTTTTTTAAAAGAAGAATATTCACATGTTCAGAGGTTGTGGACTTTTTTAAAGAGGCCAGTTGAGGAGATGTCAATGTAATCATTTCTAATGAGGTTATTGAACTCCTTGGAAGAGAAAAAATACATATACATCAGGAAAATTATTATTCATCGCGGAGCATTTTTATTTTGACTTATAACACGTCTGGAAGGGATCTTTAAATTCTACCACCCACACATATTAGGAATACATATAGAAGTATAAACTGACCTTTGCCGTAAACTCAGACACAGCCTCCACTTCTGCAGAACAGTTAGAACTGATTCTACTTTTGCAGTTGAAAAAGTGAACTTTTATTTCAAAATATCTCTCGTTTTTTTTTTTTTTTCTAAACGCACAGTGTAAAAAGCATCATCACCAGCCCTCCTGCGGTGCTTCTCACCATGGCTGAAATCATTTCCTCAAACTGAAGGAACTATCTCTTGGAAACCACAAGGGCGGTACTCTGAATAACTGAAAAAAAAAAAAAAAAAAGCTTCACTGTAACAACAACACACTGTCACACTGTGGGATGATCATTTGCATGCATAATAAATTGCACCTCATCTCTTATAGTGTAAAAATCAGACAATATGGTCAACGCGGGGTGAAAACGAATGTGAAAAGTTGCCGTTTGTGACGTAAACGCAGTTCAAATCACACGGATTCGGCTTTACTTAAACACAACCCTCAGACAGAAAGAAAGAAACCTCTATTTTTCCTCAATGCTGCATGTGTGGGGCTAATGATGGGTAAAATGCACAGCAGAGAAGCCAGTGCAAAGCTGTGCTTTGATGAATCGGGTGATTATATTCTGAAACACTCCTTTGCTCTACAAACTGCTGTAGCATAACGTAATCCTGTTTGGATCTCACTGACTAAAAAGGCCTTTCTTGCTATTGATGTGTGAATCCCACAAGCCTGGTCTTTCTTTGGTTCGTGCCTTCGGTTTACGGAAAAAGGCGCGTTTAGCTCAATCATCCACAGCTGTGATGTCACTACCTATTTTAAAGTTAACACGTCTCATTTACACATCAGTTGTCACCTGATACATGTAAAGCCACGGCACTGGCCTGTGGTGAATTATTCAACAGCTTATAGATCTATTAGTTCTTTATGCTATGTAACACTTTTATTAGCAACGTAAAGAGCAATCCCAACAAAGAACCACCGACGGTTTCAGGTGTGTTCAACCTGGAACCCAACCTCTGATTTCAGTGGATTAGGTTTGTGAATGATTAGACACTTTAGAGCTCCAGCCGAAACATCGAAGTTAGAATTTGCAGCATCTTTGCTTTAAAATGTCATAAAATACCTGGGAATTTGTGTATTTTCTTGACTTCTGGACTTTCGGCTGCAAATTTTCAGAGATTATTTGTTTTAGTATCACAGGATGAAAAACATAGAAGGAGGTTTAATTTGAAACAGTAAAGGGTTCGGACTAATGCGAAGCAAATGTGTATTTCTGTTGTGGGTGTCGGAAAGTGGAATTCTTTGGGAATGAATGAGAAGAGCTGGACACATTTTTTAATTTTATGATGTTGGAAAGAATAGAGAAGCTTTCTAGAAACAGGTAATGATATATGTTTACTTATGGATTTTTGGATTAGCTTATTTTCATGGACTGTCCTCTAAACTTTACTGTAAGAGAAAATTATCTGATGGAAGCAGATGTTTTAAGAAAAGGGCAGGTATTATGAGTTTTCTTCATCCTGCTCCTTTCCAATCACACTGCAAAAATCGAAATCTTACCAAGACAATTTTCACTTGTTCCATTGGCTGATTTTTTTCACTTAATTCAATATTTTTTTGGCTTAATTCAAGCACAAAAAAAACCCCCAAAAACCTGCCAATGGAACAAGTGAAAATTATCTTGGTAAGATTTCTTGAAATAAGATTTTCCAGATCTGTTGTCTAAAAATCAGTTCTTATATCTCACTGAAAAGTTAATCTTTATGTGATTACGTCTTATTTTAAGTGTGATGAGATATTTGGACTAGAAATAAGAAAAATACACTTGGTAAGATTTTAATTTTTTCCAGTTCAGATCTGAGCTTCAGACGAAAACGCAAGTTCACCCACACAAAACTTTCCTCCAGATGAACGTATTAAACCTCTACCTTCAAGTACATTTCGTGTCCCTCTACAAGACAGGGCTTCAGCGGTCAATAACGAAAATCAATAATTTTCCCAACAAATACGCAATTAATTAGATGTCCACAAATCAATTAACACTTAGTGAACTTGGCTCTTCGCAGGTCTGGATTTCTCAATTGAGGGAAACCGTTGAAGTGCAAAGTTTGGCAAAACCAGGCGGACAGACTGCGGAGTGGAATAAACATTTTTATTAAGTTATAGTTTTAGAAAAATCCAACACAAATTCACAAACAATGATTAACATGCACAATTTTAGTATACAAGACAAAACAGTTACTTTTCAATATGAAAATGCCATTCTACAGGTCAGTATCTCACAGAGATCATTGATTAATACACCAGTATTAAGGTCAGAGAACACACTATATAAAAGCAATAAGGTTGTCTTCGATGGCCATGTTTAAAAAATATATGCAAGCTATTTACACTGCACCGGGTACGCTCTTCTCTACCGACCACAACCACAGAAACCGACCGAACCAAAACAACCATGTGGATAGAAATAGATATGTTAGTCTGTGATCGGTGGTACACGTCGACTCGCTCCCAACACTCCCTTTACCGTCCGTAGACAAATACTTTGTAGAGTTTTAATAAAGCACAAGGCCAGAAACAAATATGTTCTTTACCATTTTTCCGTGAGCAGTAGCAGAGGTAAGAAACATTAGGCTGAACTACGACTACATAAATTATAGAAAAGCTCTGAGAAATAGCCACACGTTTAAGTACTGTAAAATAATAACTTATGAGCTATCCGTTTGGCGATGAGGTTACCTTATTTGGATATTAATGGAAATATTATTACACCACTTGGATCAAGTATTTTCACACAGAAGCCGCTTTAAGGCCTGGTCATAACAGGAAATTGTGAAATTTCTTGTAAAATAGGACATGCTAGCAGCTGAATGACATTTACCGAGTGCTAATTAGCTCGGGCTAGCTCTACAAACGTGTATTTCCCTTCCATCGTGTCACTTAATCCCAGTCAGAAGCCGTTTCTCAATATCAAGAACGCACAGTACGGTCTTGGCGAGAACGTAAGTCTGTCTGTAACCGAACGGCCGGTACTTGTGAACTTCCCTCCCCGTCTCCGCTGTATTTGTCATCGGCTCCCTAACGTATTTCCCTCAAATCACCACAACATGTCCTTCGATTTGATTCAATACATTTATACTCGTATTTACACGTCATTTATACATTTTGTATATTTTTCAAAACTGTAATACACGTCGTTGAATCCCATATCATGATAATAAAGACGTATTTCACGCTCTTCTGCCTCTCGCTCGTGTTCTAACGTTATGTCACATCATCTCGTTACGGTCGTCTAGTTAAAAAAAAAATTTCTGAAATCAGTGACCAGAAGCCGTCGTAGCGTTTGAGAGTAGCAACAACATCCGGGTATTCCATACGTTCTTGGTTTGTGCGAACTTGTAAGTGGAACAGTACTTGGGCCGTGACTGATGACGTTTCACGAGAACGCGAAAACAGAAGAGAATACAAAAACGCATATTGAGAAACGGCTAGTCATTAGCATCATTGAATTTAACGAAGCCCAAAGTCCCGCCCCTTCTGATGCGCACCATGTGACTTCACTTTGGAAACATACGAATGGCGACAAACATAATTATTTGATCCTTTAACTGCGTCATCATTTACCCCCTGGGCCGCTTGTTTCCCGTCTGAATCATTTCGTCACGACAGAAAATGATGGATTAGCCGACAGCAGGAGCTCCATTCATACAAAGCCAAGTTCTGATCAGAAAACAGCGAACATACGACAAAATGTGTAATCGTCGCATCGTAACGTGACCTACATTTTTGCTCTTTTTTGTCTTGTTCAGTGCATTTTAGCGGTAGAGAAATAATACAGGTACTGATGGACCTGCTTAGCGTTAGCTTAGCGATGCCAAGTGTGTCTCATTGGTTTGTTGTTTTATGAAATTCTTCGCGACATACGCTGATCTCAGACTGTTAGCCTGGTTTAGATATCGACGCATTTAAGTGCCTATTGTTTGATTTGTGTTCTGTTTTCCGACAATTGCTTTTGTTAAGGTTTTAGTTGATGTTCTTCTGGATACGTGGATGTATAGTACAGCATGTGTACATTGCTACAAGCATTGAATAGTGTAACCATGGCAACACAGATCAGTGTACCATGGCCTATTGGGTTTGACAGGCTACATGGTAATTTTACAAGTTAAAAAAGCTGCAGTTTGTGACACGGATAGTACAGAAACCTCTAGTTTTGTGTTAAACGGCTCAGTGGACTGCATCTGTTGCTGCATGTGATAAATGTTACCAAGAGCAAAATGGCCGAACACCAAAAGTATTAAAAGAGATGAAAAATCACTATAGTCTGGTCAAGTTGAAGCTGCAGAGACACCGTCACCTCTACGACTTTCAGGTGTGCAGACTATTTATTTAACACGTTTTTCCCAATCTGATACTTTAACAATTTCACCACAAACTGCGAGTTTCTTGACGTGTAAAAGCATCTTTTAAATTTACAAACATCATACGTAAAGTGGGGCACCGCTAGGAACTGTGGGCCCCATGAAAGCTAAACGTTGTGGACCCTTCTTAAAATTGTTGGAGCGGGGGGGGTAAATGTACGTGGGGTAAAGGCAGCAATTTTATACCTGGTGTGACGCACTTAACATGCTTTCAACGTTCGACTCGCGGCTTCTGTGCCTCTATTTTACAGCGGACCTTAAACGAAATTTTCACAATTTCAAACCTGTATCCACTGGACCCCCTCCACTGCTCTTTGGTGCCCCCCCAGAACTGCTGGGCCCCATAAATTTGTCACGTTTACCCTCCTGTGGCTTCCCGATCTGCACACCTACCTGATTTGCTTTGCACGTGCGCAATGCGGTCAGTCATCATGGCCACAAAACTACGGCAACTCCATGTGGACAAAACCGATTTGTGTCTTTTAAAAAAACACAAAAACTTTATTAACAATATTTAAATTTGCGAATACAGATCTCTGATCCATAGCCACAGTCCGGCAAAACTTCATAGTCAAAGGTAGGTAACATTAAGCTATGATACGTAATATTATGCGATCCAGTAGTGTAATTAAAGCGAGTAAGGTCCGCAAATCGGTTTTGTCCAAACAGAGTTGCCCTAGTTTTGTGGCCTTGAAGGCTGACTGTATTGCACATGCGCGAAGCAACTCGGGAAGGTGCGCAGATCAGGTAGCCACACCCCCCTTCACGGCGTCCCAGTGTGTAAATGATGCGTAAATCAAAGGGGATCACATTTTTTTTTCCACAATAAGGTCCCATGAGGCAGAATGGTGAATTGGCCGGATTTTAGTTTTCTTACAGCTAGCTAGATTGCTAACACAGAAGCAAGCTCGTAGGTTAATTTGCTAAAGTAGTAATAACGACTTCCTGGATCCTCGTGATAATTCCACTCATCCATTTACTTTATTTTGTAAAATCTCACAATTGTGCTGCGGCTGTGACCAGGCCTTAAGCTTGAAAACAAAGGTACAATAGCACTAACGGCGCACGACAGCCCAAAACGACGGCTGTGTTCATCGTGGAACCTAAAAGTACCAACCAGCCAGTCAACGTCAGGTCACTGCTCCAATTCAAAGTCACTATTCACCACTACACTACAAAATACTGTGGAAATCTGTGGGAAGAAAAATAATCAATCAAGGAAATACATTGAAAGTAAAGATTGAAATAAAACAAAGAAAACCACATCCAAATAAAATGAAAAAAGCATCTGAAGTTGTGTGAATGAAGTAGTAGAGGACATCTAAAACATCACTGACTGTAACACAACACAACCAGTGTAGTAAGAACGTGGCCATCAGTCAATCAAGCAGCGGAATTGTGACAGCTGTAATAATGGGGCAGGAAAATCAATATCCCATTGACCGGTCTGCAGGAGTCTAATCAACGAGCACAGAGCTTTATGAAACCAGTCAAGGATCAGATAGGACAGCCTGATTATGTCGGCCGTTTGGACTTTTTACGAGGCCTCTGGGGTCTGCACACCTGTTCCGACGGCTAAGTGAGGACATCCAGTCACCTTGCATCAATTCCTTGTGCTTTCATTCGACTTTGGGGTGGGGGTTGGGTAAAGAGTGCAAAATACAAACGACGACAGCCTCCGAGCTAATGACCGTACGCAGCCCCGTGTTCGGCAAAGGCACAGTAATGTGTAGCAGTTCAGTTGACTGTATCCTTCCACATCCACGTATATGGAACGTCGTCGGGACCCCGATAATCGCACCTCGGCTCATACTCGAGCGGGTTTCAACAGATTCATCCGCTTGACAAAGGGCGTGAAAAGTCGCTCCATCAGCAGAGCAGCAGTGTTCTTTTGCTTCTGTTCAGTCTGGTTTGTACGTGTCCGGTAGACGAGGATGGGATGGGGTGGGACGGTGAAACGACAGCCGTGCCTTTCGCTCCATTTCCAGTCAGGGCTCTTTCACAGCGGTATCAGCATCAATTATTCTGATGCTTTAATAGCCCATAAATTATGCTACGGATGGAGTCATACATTTATTATACACAGACCATAAATACCGGGACCCAACTTTCCGCCATATATCTCAATCGAATGCGGTTTTCCTAAAGCTTCCAACCTTTTTTTGTCTTAGGTGCTCCGGTCCACTTGTCTCAATGAAAATTTAATCAACTTACCCTTTCCAATAATGGGCTTCCTCTACATTCTGCATCTGAGTTTCCTGTCTGTCTGTATTTGCTTGGTAGCTTTGAAAAGAAAAGCAAACAATGTCTCTTCTGCAACGTAACACTTTCTTGTAGGCGTTTCAGGAAGGGAAGTAAAAGAGGGGGAAAAAAAACTGAAAAAAAAAAATCAAGGAGTGAGCTCTAGTGAAGGCACTGTTATCCTGTAGTCCATTGTGCACTGGGCCAGCTGGTCATCGGGGGTGTACATGTACATGTTCTGTAATATGATATACGTATCTAGAACATAGGTCGTCTAAATGTAGAGGAGGAACAGTACACATGGGATCTGCTTGACACAATAACACCACACATCTCCTTCTCTGCAAATCCTGGCTTTTTCGCTAGACTGAGAATGCAGAGTGTGATAGGCATTTATTATTTAGAGGAGCATGAGATAGAGAGCAAAATGCCAAGATCTATCAGGATACTGTAGAGTGGGCCTTGAGCTTAGGAGCCTGTGGTTCTCGAATAATATTATTTCACTATGCAGAGATAAGGGGCTTTGAGGCACAGCTGATCAATTTGCAATGCACCTTCATATATGCAACAAAGCCTGGTAAAATGTCTGCATGCAACGGGCCTGAATATTAGACAATGGTAGAGGTTTACAAATGGAGTTCAGGTTGTTTTCTTTTTTTTTTTTTCTTGTCTAAAACGTGGATGCAGCCAAACATTAAAGGTGGGGTGCGAGATGTTTTCCTGGAGCAGTTTTTTTTTTTTTACTATATTGCTTAAAATCCCCTTCGCACCCCGATTACAACCAATTAATTAAATGCTCTAACACAAAAATAAAACAATTTAGTCACCTGCGGAACGGACAGGAGCGAAAAAACACCATCCGATCATTTTAAGCGCCCAATCGAAATGACTGAATGGTGATATGTCTATCAAACTCAACTGCCATTTGTCCCTCCCCCCTCTGCGTGTACCCCTCTTCATGCATTAATCGTGCGTTCTCAGAGGTTTGGAGCACTTGGAACGGAAACAAAGCCAGAGCTTGGTTAGCTATATTAGCTATATTAGGATGTAAAGTTCACCGGAAAACGGTTTAGTCACTGACATAAATCACTAGGAAATGTAACGTTAGGCAGATAGAAATGAACTGGGGCTGTTCTGTAAGAGCGGGGCTGTTGGAGGAGACTGAATGAGGTACGCATGGATTGTGTTGTAGCCAGGGCCGGAGCCGGGGGAATTGTTGCTGCGCAGCGCTCGTGAACCCTCGGGAACAAGCATTGCGTGTGCTAGTATTCTGGAGGCGTGGCTTCAGGGGGGGATGTCTGAAAAACGGGGTTTGGACTTTTGAATTGTGTATTTTCAACATGTAGCTTGCTGGAACCGTTTTTCTAAGATCTCCTACCCCACCTTTAAAGGGTAATTTTTGTTGAGATTGGTGACCCTTGAGAGGATCGATTAAGATTTTTGCAGTATCTACTTTTACACAGGGTAGGAAACCATAAATAAGCAGCCGCTGTCGCCTACTTTGGTACAAACTGTGTGAATAAAATGGATATTAAGGCATTAGTATCTCCGGCGATACTAAGAAGATCAGTCATGTCGACATCATAACTAAACTAGAGCGCGGTGGCACTTGATGATGCTGGAGGAAATACACAAAAGATATCATGCACGCAGAAAAAAAAAAAAAAATCCTGTCTCTATCTGATGGTCCTTTGAAATAATCAGTGGTCCCTTTAATGATCTGGTGCAGTCCAGTCCAGTCCAGATCCGGTCCAGGCTTTCCGCTGATACCCGGGCCCGGTGCCAGTCCAGCGGAGGGTTAACGTAGGACAGGCTGGACTGAAGGGATGGGGGCAGGAGGAAGGAGGAAAGAGGAAGGAGGAGGAGGAGGGGGGGTCTTCGTAGGCTCTGATTAGGCATCACCAGTCGGAGCAGAGCAGTGAGCTGATGAGGACTGTAGAGAGGTAAAATGGACTGAGACGGCTCGATCCTGATCCCCGAGCTCCCATGCCTGCAACCAAAACCAGCAGAGTGAAGAACCAGAAATATCCCTCCAATCAAAAGCCAGAAAAGTGCACTTTTGCAGAGCTATCCTCTACATTTGTGACAAGTCATCATAAATCAAAAGCCAACTGTGAATTTTTTCCATATCTACATTATTACTGGCTTTCAACAGGAGAGGCTATTTAAGTATCCGGAAAAGATAAAGTTCGTATCAGATCAAAGAGGAGAGCGGCAAACTGAGTCGCTTCACAATTTTGCACAGCAGCTGGATGGGAGCACAGAACTGCTTTATATGCTGCAGCGCTGTGCAGCCAGTCAACAAGGAATAATAACCCAATGGCAGAGATGGATGACACCGCGCACGCATTTCTAAAAAGGTTGCTTTTCAAAGTAAGTCTATTACACGCGGTTCGGAAGGGAATGCTGTGAAGCCAAATTAAATGTTCTTTCTGAATTATTGAATTCTCACTTAAGCCTTATCAACGGTCAAGAGGAACGGATATGCAGAAGTGAAGAGAGCAGCCAACTCACTTAATTTGTGGATGTGGATGGGTTCGCTGCCCACGCCTTCGCCGCCTTCGCTCACGGCCTTGATCTGAATGAGATAGTTGTCGCTGGCGGAGAGGCTGAGCTCCACAGTGGTTTTCGTGGTCAAGATAGTGTTGATGTCGTTGTAGCGGTGCCTCTTCAGCAGCACCTGAGGCATGACGGGATGCAGAACATAAAAAAGAAAAAAAAACAATGTCAGAAAGCGTCACACTGCGCTCGAATCTGAGGGGAAATCTGAGCTTGGCTGCAAAGTGGAACCCACCAAGTATCCAGTGACCTTTGACTCGGTCTCCATGGCTACGACTGGGTCCCAGTGCAGCGTGAGTGTGGAGCCAATCATGGTCCATTGTATGTTGAGCGGAGGTCGGTCTGGTGCTGGAGATAAAGATAAAAACACATGCAGAATATGCTTCAGAATAATATTCTACAACTGAACTCAACTGGCTTTGACCTGATGAGGTGGAAGGTGTAGCGATAGTCTGGTTACTGCTATTTATTTATTTTATTCGACCTTTATTTAACCGGGAAAAAAATCCCGTTCAGATTAAGATCCTCTTTTGGAAGGCAGTCCTGGCCAAGATAGGCAGCAGCAAACACAACGCACAGTTATAAGATTACACTGTTAAAACACAAATAACAGACAAATCTAACCAAAACTAACATTTACGAGCAGACTCTGAAAAACACGTTCTGGAGTCGGCCTCAAGAACTCTCAGTTTGGACTTAAAAGTGCTCAAAGAAATCAACTCTGTTTCAGTCTTTGTGCAGCTGATTCCATGCACAAGGTGCAGAGTTAATGAAAAAAAAAACCCTTCGACCCTGTTCTGTGCGAACGAATGGAACCGAAAGCAACACATGATCAAACTACGAATTAAACACAACTAGCGCAGGTTCTAGATCCTCTGATCCAGTTCATTCCACTGGCGTTTTCAGTTGAATAACCTCTCAGCTGGCATGTCTGTCACTGCACATGGCAACGTGGCCCTATTGTTTATCTGTTGCTAGGTAACCCACTTCTATGATGATTCTATGATTCTGGGCCGTTGGGAGGCCACTGTATTCCAAAATGATTAATATCTCTCAAAATATGGGTCCTATCAACTTGCTGTTTTCGCCAGTCTGTTCTTTGACCGAAAACACATAAGTATGCCAAACTGCAGCAGTCAGCTCTTTACAGATGTTGTGTGATGCCCAAGACACACACACACACACACACACACACACACACACACACAGTCCAATTCCCTTTTATAATATAGGATTTCCAGCATTTTTATATAAGTACAGTGATACCTTGACTTACGAGTTTAATTTGTTCCATGGCCGAGCTTGTAATTCAATTTGCTCATATGTCAAATCAATTTTCCCCATTAAAATCAATTGAAATGCCTTCAACTAGAGCTCACTGCTTGAATTTTATTTATTTATTTTTTTCTGTCTTCTGCTATTACAGGTATTAGCTGCTGCTGTCGCTGTCCAGAAGGGAGGTGCTGAAACGCTTTGTGTCTGGAAGAGGTGAAAAGAGGTCGTCCAGAAATACGTCTACGCATGTCAGTGTGCGTTGGAGATAGGTTCGGCGTAAGTCACACATAGGTTTTGGATGCTCTCGACATTATTTCAAGTTATGGGGCTGGAACGGATTAATGACATTTCACACTGGAAAAAAATCTAAATCTTCCCAAGTGTATTTTTCTCATTTCTAGTCCAAATATCTCATCACACTAAAAATAAGACAGAATCACCTAAAGAGTAACTTGTCAGTGAGATATAACAACTCATTTTTACCAAGATTATTTTCACTTGTTCCATTGGCAGATTTTTTGCTTGAATTAAGCAAAAAAATCTTGAATTAAGCCAAAAAAAAAAAAAAGAAATCTTGAATTCCTTCCTAATGTTCATACTTCACATATATCAGCCTGGACAGGACTTTAATCAATAAAATAATGAGTAACATGAGTAAAACTGAAAAAAATAATCAACAAATTAAACAAAAATGACCAAAATGTTCAACAATTTCTTGATTATTCATTTTTGTTCATTTTGTTGATTATTTTACTCATTTTTGTTCATTTTGTTGATTAGTTTTGAGACAAATGCATATGTGTGGATATCAGAACTGTAATAAAACAACAAACAGAATGTTCGAACAGGACTGTTGAACACTTTGGCCATTTTTGTTCAATTTGTTGATTATTTTGTTCAGTTTTACTCATGTTGCTCATTATTTTATTGATTTTTGCTCGACTTTTTTGATTATTTTATTCATTTTTGTTCATTTTGTTGATTAGCTTTGTTCATTTTTGCTTTGTTTTGATGGATAGATGCTGTTTTTACCCTGAAACTGTAGTTTTTCCCTCTGTTCATACTTCACACATATCAGATTGGATCTAAATACAGAGACAAATGCATTCGTGTGGACATTAGAACTGTAATAAACCAACAAACAGAATGTTTGATAAGGACTTTTATGTAATACTATAAAAAAAAAAAAACAACACATAAACTTAACCTGTTTTAATCTCTGAAGCAGAAATAAATAATATATGTAGACTGTTTCCTTTGTCTCTGCAGCTCCATTTACAAAATCATTAATAGAATAAGGAGGTAAAGTGCTATTTATATACATTTACAGTAGCATATGCTAATTTTTTATGGTAATACTGAACTAGTTCATGCTGAGTATATGTACCATGTAAAACAATGTGCTAGAAAATAAATCCACAATATGAATATCAACTAATAAACAGACTCCTGGTCTATATGGAAAACAAAAGAAATAATAAAAAATTCATATGAAAAATCTTAATCTCAATCCAAATGAGAAATCGAGGCAGCAGCCGAGCACATTCCCTAATTAAGACAGAGTGGATTCTTTTCCACCATGAAGCAAGAATCCATATTTTTTTCCAATATCTAGCATCGAGTGGTATGTGGCCACTGCCAAAAAAGCTGCAGCCACAGGAAATGAAAAACTTTCTTTTTTTTTTTTATCACTTCAAAGTCATGAAGTAGAAGTATATTGTGCGTATTCCCATAGTCACAGTGCAGTATGTATGGGAAATGAAAGCTATAAATTACCCCATAAAACATCAAAAATGTATCATACACAGCAGTAACATTAGCTCAAACGTCACTTGTCCTTTTTAAATACCAGACTTGTCACTTTAGCTGCATTTCTACCACACACGACACTGGCATTTTTTGTCTTTATGGGTTTATTTCAGCGTAAAACAAAAGCTCGCGTGTCACATAAAATTTTATGAGCAGGATGCGATGGCAATCACGTTGAGGAAATAAGTACGGTGTGTAAGAGAACTGACGTGGTTCATGGAAGAGGGATTTCACACCCGTTTGGGATCAGACTCGTGTTTTCTTCATGGCGGCGGTGTATTGTATCACTTATGGATTCTCACAAATGACTTTGTATTAACTGTTTAATGTCAAATACGCACTAACATTTGGAATTCATATCAGAATTAGAACTGCCTTTAA
Organism: Apogon hyalosoma; assembly: GCA_037367295.1. NCBI lineage: Eukaryota > Metazoa > Chordata > Actinopteri > Kurtiformes > Apogonidae > Apogon > Apogon hyalosoma. The sequence continues at coordinate 36,152,201 of JAPQRP010000024.1, read as the reverse complement.
TGTCATTGTGTGCAATAGCGCAACTCCAGTCAATGAAACAATATGAATTTAAAAAAAAAATGTTCAAAGTAAGAAAATAAGAACAGAGTGAATATAAAATTACAAGAAGTAAAAAGTAGAATAAGAAAATATAACAAAAAAATTATAAAAAAGTAAAATGACAGAACTAAAGTAGAGTCAAATAAAAATAAACATAAAATTTGAACATGCATAACAGTAACAATGTTAGCGGTATGTATTTGTTCAGGTTATTCACTTGCTTTGTGAAAGGATAGTTTGTAAATGTAAACATTTTTATGTAATTAATTTTTTTTACACTAAAATAAAGACAAGTGGTTCCAGGTACAACAAGCCCCGCCCCTCGCATGTATTGTAGCTTATTTTGGCATCGATCCAGCTGATGTCATCATGTATATGCGTGTACTGATGTCAGGATATCAATTGCCTATGTAAAAAGTTTGAAGTAAATTGAAACAAAATTGATGTTTTTATACACACCTGAAACTTTGCCCATTATAAGTAAATGGGAAAAAAAAAAAGATTTTAAAAATTCATAAAAAAATGTGAACTTTGACCTACTTTTCCCAAAATTTTATCACATCTATTCTAGGTCACTGGCAATCTATGAACCCAAATTGGTATGAATTCAACCAATAGTTTTGCTGCTAACGTGTTAACAAACAAATCAAACCAAAAACAATACCTTGCCTCCCCTTTGGGGGCGGGGCAAAAAATTGTGGTTTTCTTTATTTATAGTTTATTATGATATTATTTTACTGATCTGATCACCATATTTATAGGTTATTATGAATGTATTTTACAGTTCTGAATGTGGAACCTGAACAACACCGTATCCGATACCGATGACGCTGAGGGAATAACGACGTCGGAAGGTGTGATTTCAGCCTCGTTTTGGGACCAGACTCACGTGGTTTCTTGGTGGTTGTGTTGATCGGCGCCGACTGAGGTCCGGGTCCGGCCGTATTGAAAGCGGCGACGGACAGGTAGTACACCGTGTCCGCTGTCAACCCTGTGATGTTCGCCAGCGTATAGTTTCCAGATATACGCACTTTGCCGATGGTGTCAGGCTTGGTGTCGTCTTCCCAGTACACAACCTGTTGGCGAAAAAAAACCAACTCTTAATCAGAGCGAACACAGATTTCAAAGAAAGCGTGAGCCGCGCTTTGCACTGCATTATTGAAATCCCTATTTCATCATGAAATCTGAAATGCTGTTTGTAATACAGAAGTAGAGGGAGGAGGCAATGATGAATAATAAATTTTTCACGAGTGGAGTCTCAATTACTGATGCGCATCCTCTCAACCGTGGCAGTCATATCAACAGGGCATTACTGGGTCAAACCAAAACTGACCCAGAAATGGAAAAACTCATCATTATTGCCCTGCTTTACTCGTAAAAAAAAAAAACAACCTCAGCCTCATTTGTGTCGAAGAAAACCACACGTTAAAAAGTGAAGCCGTTATGAATAAATGCTACCAATGTTCTGCAACAGCTGGATTCGCTCCGTAAAACTTTCTTTTTTTTTTGCTTTGCTTCAGGCTATTAGCCTCGAATTAAAGGTGCAGGTGAAAAGATACTTGATAAAGCCAACAGGGCCGTTTACAGCGGCTCTGGGTCATCTTCAATATTCATATGTTTGGCATTAAGGGACATAAAAGCTGAGTCAATAAATAATTAAATCCAAAGACGAAGTCTGCCCTCAGGGATACTCCTACTATTCCATCGCTCATAAATGTATGCATTCCATATTTGTTATCAATTAAAGCTGTATACGACGAGCACCAGGGTTCAGTTTACTGTACAGTAACATGAGATCACAGTAAAGTGGAATCAAAGTGCATTTGTAATGTCCTAATTAACAGTTAACCCTTTAAGGACTGACATTAGAACAGGCCAGAAACAGATTTCTTTATATTGTTTTTGCATTGTTTGGGGGTGGGACCTTTCTGTGTGGACTTTGCATGTCTGCGTGGGTTCTCTCCGGTACTCTGGCTCCTCCCACCATCCAAACACATGCACTAATAGGTTAATGGGTTAATCTAAATTGCCCATAGGTGTGAATGTGAGAGTGATTGTCTGTCTCTATATGACAGCTGTGATGTACTGGCAACATGTCCAGGGTGTACCCCGCCTTCGCCCATAAGTAGATGGGATAGGCTCCAGCGACCCCCGTGACCTTAGTGAGGATAAAGCGGGTTCAGAAAATGAATGAACGAATGTTTTTGCAAAATAAGTGTCGGAAAATGTGTTTTTTAACAATTATTTCGCACCTTGTTTCAGGAAGAACTTAAAGCTGCGTATGACTTTTGTCACTAATTTTTCATCAAATCTGTCAAACCTGAGTCACGGCCAAAGTATCAGGAATCCGTACGTCTTTCCGTGAGTACGCACCTGAATCTCTTCCTTCACGGTCAACAATTTCAAAGCGTACTCCACCATAAACAATCTATTTATTTACACACAGAGCCGGTAGGTCACTTGGGCATTTACGGAAATTTGTTGCGACGAGCTCCAAGCAACTGCAACAAACACGGAAATGGCTTCATTGCCTCTTGCTACTGCAGCTGCGGTAAAAGGATAGTTTGTACGTAGGAACATTTTCATGTAACTTTACTTTTTTACACCAAAACAAAGAGAAAATTTGCGATTTTCATTCATTACAATTTATTATGATAGTACTTTATTGCTCTGTGTGTGGAACATGAAGTAAAACTGCAATAATTCATGTTATTTTCTACTAAAATAAAGATAAAAATTTGGTGTCATTATTATTTATAGGCATATGTAATTTTTTTTCACATTAAACCAAGAAGAAAATTATTGCTATTATTCTTTTTGAGATCATATTGGTCTGAATGTGGAACCTGAACTAAAACCAGTTCGACATACTTGATTGTTAATATCTTGCATTTCACAAATTCATCCCCCGGGCCGGATTGAACCCTTTTTGGGGGCCGGTTTGGCCCAGGGGCCGCATGTTTGACACCTGTGCTGTAGTAACGTATGTGTAGTCCAGTTCTGGATCTATACTGTTGGTGGTCTATTGAGATTCAAAGCCTTAAATCCACTTGAGGCCTGGTCTTGGAGAAACGAGCTCTGTTCTGAAAGGACAATGTGGACAGCGCTATGGCAACTGGAAAGCTTTGTGCCGAGGGCAAGAGGTGACAGATATTGAAAGAGCACCAGACGGAAAAAACACAGCAAAGCCCTCTTTGCATTCTTGAAAGGACGAGGGATTTTATTTTCCTCTTGTGGGTTTCCTGTTGGTAAAGCAAAGTGTGGAGGTCGTTCCGTGCTATTATCACTCTTATAAGATGATTCAAGTACAGATACACGCGAAGATGGGTCTATATTTGATGAATTTGGTAAAAAACAAAGCATCATTTAAAGCGGGGGTTCAAACATACGGCCCACAGGATGAGTGTGAAACTAAAAAATTAATATTACATTATACTACACTGCTATTATACTTACTACTTTACTAATAATAGGATATTACCAGTCAAAGATGTCATTGAGCTGTTTGGATCATAAAGTTAAATGCTATATTTTTCAGTTGCAGATGCCTGTTATTAAATGTTTTGTGTATTTGTTGATCCACTGTGATCTGTGAGTCGTACATGTGTAAATGATAAACTGAGGCCGAATATTACCCAAATTACTTATTTTCTTTTAAAAAATTGCAGGTTGTTCATGGTTGTTTAGCTTATTCACATTTTTTGTGAAAAGATAGTTTGTAAATTAAACTTTTTCATGATGTAATTTTAGTTAGTTTTTTTTTTTTTTTTAACAGTGAAACAAAAGTGGTTCCAGGCACAACAAACCCCGACTGTAGTTTATTTTGGCATCGATCCAGCTGATGTCATCGTGTCTATGCATGTGCTGATGTCGGCATATCAACTGCCTCTACATATGTGCCAAGTTTGAAGTAAACTGAAACACAATTGATGTTTTTATAGACATTTGAAATTTCGCCCATTATAAGGGAAAAAAAAAAGATTAAAAACATTTATAAAAAATGTGAACTTTAACCTACTTTTCCTAAAGTGTCATGACATCTATTCTGGGTCAATAGCAATCTATAAACCCAATTTAGTATGAATTCAACCAATAGTTTTGCTGCTACAGACATTTGAAATTTTGCCCTTGCCTCCAGTGTCACACTGGCGTATGAATGTTCGGTGGTGGTGGGAGGGGCCGTAGGCGTGAATTGGCAGCTGTGCTTCCGTCAGTCTGCCCCAGGGCAGCTGTGGATACAGATGTAGTTTACCAGCACCAGAGGGAGAATGTGAGAGTGAATGAATAATGGATCAGTAATGTAAAGTGCTTTGGGTGCCTTGAAAAGCGCTATAGAAATCTAATCCATTATTATTATTATTATTATTCAACTGGGAAAAAAAAAGATTTGAAAAATTCATAAAAAAATTGAACTTTGACCTACTTTTCCCAAAATGTAATGACATCTATTCCAGGTCACTAGCAATCTATAAACCCATTTTTATGAATTCAACCTATAGTTTTGCTGCTACAGACATTTGAAATTTCACCCATTATAATTAAATGGGGGGGGGGGAGATTTTAAAAAATTCATAAAACATTTGAACTTTGACCTCCTTTTCCCAAAATGTAACCATATCTATTCTGGGTCATTGCCAATCAATAAACCCACTTTGGTATGAATTTAACCAATAGTTTTGCTGCTAGAGTGTTAACAAACAAACAAACTGAACCAAAAACAATGCCCCTTGCCTCCCCTTCGGGGGGTGGGATAAAAATGTGGAGTTTCTTTATTGTCATCATTTTAGCACAAGGCATCAACATGACAAAATTCAAGGTGCTCTTCAGATTAGTGCAATCAGGCTTAACATAAAAGAGAACATATACTACACCCAAAACAAAGGTAACTAAAACCAAGTAAAGGCAGCGAAGACAACGAAAGTATCCAAGACAAAATAAACTTAGCAATATTAAGGCAGACGAAGACACGGCAAAATAAGAGCTTAATGGTGGTATTTAGGTGAATAAATAGATATATTTCACATTAGGAGGGAGGTAGCAGCAAAGTATAGTGCATTAATGTTTATTATTGCATTATTTATATTTTCACGCTGGATGTTGCTAAAACACTGATTTGACAGTGTCATTAAAACACGGTACACAAACTCCTGCAGGTTAAAGTGGAATAACTCAACACTTTTAGTGCTGACAGACTCGACAGAATCGATGTAAATGAACTTAAATGCACTCACTGGCCACAAAACATGAAGAGTACAAATTACCCATAATGCAGCACTCTGTAAAATACCTTATTTACCCTCATACTCCGACTATTTACAGTGAATAGAGTGTCTCTGAGAGGGACAGTCATGAGAAAGAGCAAGAAAACCCAGACTCATGCCTCATACTTATGACTGATGTGACACTGTACATGATGGATATGAGTGTTTTTGATTTACTGCCAAGATAATGTGACTAATGTAACTGTGTTTGACGACCTTGATGGTTTTATTGGAAATGTGTAGTTTATAGGCAAGAGAATCTGTTCACAGTTAAAAAAGACACCCGTAAAATAATAGTATTTGGAATTAAATACATTCCCTTAGTGTTAATTCTGTTTCTACATTTAAATATTCGTCATTTAACACTTTAGTCTTAACCCATAAAGATCCAAACGGCCACTGGTGACTACAATAACCAACTAAAATAACTTCTGAAACATTAAAGGTATCAATATATGTCAATAATTGGTGTAAAATGCAGTCTGTCATCTTTTCATTGTCATCAGATATGACCCAGAGGCTCTGTAGTTACTGTGGAAACATTTCATTTTCTACAACATTGATTCACCAGTAAAACCCATGGTTTTACTGGTGAATCAATGTGAATTACTGGTGAATTTATATATATATATATGAATAAATAAAATAAACAAAAAACAATTAAAAAAAATACAAAATAATAAATAATGCGGAAAAAATAGGCAGAAAAAGTACTAAAATAAAGAAAAAATGATCAAGTAAGCCACAAAATGAAAAGACAGCCAAAGTAATGAATAAAATGAACAAAAATTAATAATAAATCAACAAAATAAGTAAAATAAGGTATAGGTGTTCAGCATAAGCTGAACAAAATTGAAGAAAAAATGATAAACAAAGCAACAAAAGTTGAAAAATAAACAAAATAACTAACATAATGAGCAGAAACAAACAAAAAAATTAATAAAATGAATAACAGTATTTACAAAATAAGTGACCCATTTGGACGTTCAGAGGCTCCGTAGTTACCATGGAAACACCATCATCTTCAACAACATTGATTCACCAGCAAAACCCATGGAGTTGGATCAGTAACACTAGTTGAAAACACTTGGTTTATGTTCAGTTAATGATATTTTTGCTGAAAAACTCACTTTTTCTTCAGTTTTCTTCTGTTTTTGATTTAATGACCTTCAACTTTAATCTGAGTTTTTATGAACATCTACATGATCAGTGAATTAAATATAGGAAAATACATGATTTTTACTGAAAAAATACTAAATACAGAGGATGATATTATAATAGATGGTGGTATATCATTTAAAAAGGTGAAATCTAGAGAAACTTTTATTTCATCGTCATCACTCATTTATCCCTATAGTTGTGATAGTGTTTATTATATAGTTCCATAGATGGTAGAGGTTTGTATTATTGGTACTAACAGTTGTAGTAGTAGTATATCCACTGTTGGTACTTGTATTTGTAGTAGTAGTATATCCACTGTTAGTACTTGTATTTGTAGTAGTAGTATATCCACTGTTAATACTTGTATTTGTAGTAGTAGTATATCCA
>JAPQRP010000024.1:36107566-36118357 GCA_037367295.1 Apogon hyalosoma | reverse complement strand
ATAACTGTAAAATATTAAAAATAATAGTAATTAAAAAAGATTTTATGTCAATTTTGTGTGCAAAATATAAACTGAAATGTGCTGTCTTTCATTGATAAAATAAAAAAGTTGGTAATGAATGAATAAATTAACCTTTCATCAACAGAAAATAATTACTTATCTACTCAAATAAACTCATTTTGAATAATATAAAATAGAAATGTTGTTGCAATGTTACCAAAGCTGAAACAAGATCATTGACAATGAAACTACTATATGAATGTATTTATTGTGTTTCATATTTCAGCATTAGTTCTCATTATTCATTTTGTATTCAGTACATGATGACTTATTTAATGTATTTTCAAGTACCCCCTGGGCTTCTTCCAAGTACCCCTGCACTAGACAATATATTATCGATATGATAATTAAAGAAACATACATAAATAAGTGTGCAAAATTGTGTTATTAAAATGATGTGCCAACACCCTTATTAATGTACATTTCTTTCTTTCCTAAAGCAGTATTGTTACATTTGGATGTTCTAAATAAAGTTGATGCAGTTGAAAGCGCTGCAGTGGCGATGGCAGGAACAGCGGTCCGTGTCTGTTCCTTGACTATAGTGGATTAGAGATGAATCACCCTCATCTGTGAGTCATGCATCAAAAACAGCCTAATTTCCCCCATAATCCACGATGATTAATATACAGAAACATAATAAGCCGTGGCCAAAAATATCATATCGTCAATAGAGGCTCCTGAAAATTTCACGAATCATCTTTTCAGGGGAAGAATTATGTCTAATTGACAGGCTCCAGTGTCGTTCAGACCCTGACTCAAAGGACTCGGGTGAGCTGGAGTGCAGCTTTAAGGCCGGGAACTTGTTATGCAGATGGTGTAGTTGTGCTGCGTTTTGGCCAGGCTGCAACATATCTGCATATGGGAATATTCCCTCCATGCAAATACAACTTCATTTGTGAGGCTCAAAGCGCTGAATGAAAGATCATTTTAAGAAAACATGTCAAAAAAAGAAACTTTATTTTCAGGCTGGTTTAACCCATAAAGACCCAGTTTCACTTTTGGGGCAGTTCCCAATTCCAAATTTCTCTCTATTTATTTTCTTAGTTGATTTATCTCCTTTTATTATAATATTATCCTCTGTATTTTGCATTTTTCACTGTAAATCATGTATTTTTCTATATTTAATTTCCGATATTATTTTAAAGCTCAGACTAAATTCAAAGGTTATTGTTTCAAAACAGAGAAAAGTGGAAAAAAAAAGTGACTTTTTCCATCAAAATCTATCATTAAATGAATGTAAAACAAGCGTCCACATCCACTGTCACTGATCCAACTCCATGGGTTTTACTGGTTAATCAGTGTTGTAGAAGATGACGGTGTTTCCATGGTAACTACAGAGCCTCTAGTTTGTAAATATTTTATTCATTTTAATTATTATTTTATTTGTTTTTGATCATTTTGTTACATATTTGTTTTGGTTTTTTTTTTTTTTTTTTTACATTGTCTTACCTCATATAATTTTTGGTTCAATTTTGTTTCATTTGTGGTGTATTTTGTGAATGTTACTTATTATTTCATTGATTTATTATTAACATTTGTTAATTCTATTGATCACTTTGGCTGTTTTTGTTCATTTTGTGGCTTATTTTATTATTTTTTATTTCATTTTTGTAAATTATTTGCTTATTTTTTCCACGTCAGGGGTTATTTAGTAAATTTTGTATTCCTTTTTCTTCATTTTATTCAATATAAACTGTGTCCGTCCACTGTCATTGATCCAACGCCATGGGTTTTACTGGTGAATCAATGTTGTAGAAGATGACGGTGTTTCCACGGTAACTACGGAGCCTCTGAACATCCAAATGGGTCATGTCTGATGACCACGAAAAGACGACAAACTATATTTTACACCAATTATTTACATGTATTGATGGGATAAATGGTTCGATAGTTATTAAACATTATAGATCAGTAGATGGCTTTGGGTCTTTAAGGGTTAATCCATGGACCTTATTATTATAAATGGAGCTACTTTCTACAGAGGAAATAGTCCCAGTGAAATAGTTGATGCCGTTTTAAGGATGAAGAGGATCGAAACATGTTTTCCGTCATTTCCATGAGAACCGGCCTTGATTTCTCTGTGATATTCAACACCAGAACATACGTACGATTGCGTGATATGAAGACATTTCCCTTCGGTACGTGCATGCATCCTGTGTTGTGCGCCTTAAAAGAATATGCGGGCTTCACACACACACACACACACGCACACACACACACACACACACACACACACACACACACTGTGCTAAATGTCAGCCAGCCTGGGAATTCAACCAATTTTCCACAGCCTTATAGAAGCAGCTCCTCATCTGGAGCTAACGAAGGAGCCTCGGCGCTGTTTTGACAAGATGCTCTGCTCATATTGTTCTCTTTCAGACCTCCTTTTAAATAAGCAGCAGGGGAGTGACTCAAGCAGCACAGAGTTAAGCATTTCTTCAGTGCACTGGGACGCCTGTGTTCGACTTGTTTTTTTGTTTTTTTGTTTTACTCAGTCCGTCCTGCTCGTGTTATGTCGACGTGTGCTATAAATTCCCAACCTGCATGCGCTGACTTGCAGGGTTTAGTCAAAGTACTGGAAAGTCACACTTGAGTTGAAGTGCAGCTACTTTACCAAAAAATGACCTTGGTAGAAGTCCAAGGCACCAGCTGAAGTGCTACTCAAGTTAAAGTCTTTCAGTAACTAGTATTTACTGTCCTTAAGTCTATCCAGTAATCTACAATTATCCAATAAAGACCCAAACGGCCACCGACGACCCAAACCATCTACTGATCTAAACTGTTTAGTAACTTCCGAACCACTAAACTACTAATACATGTAATTATTTGGTATAAAATACAGTTTGTCGTCTCTTCATGGTCATCAGACATGACCCATTTGGGCGTTCAGAGGCTCCGTAGTTACCGTGGAAACACCGTCATCTACAACATTGATTCACCAGTAAAACCCATGGAGTTGGATCAATGACAGTGGATGGACACACTTTATATAAGTTAAATAAAATGAGCAAAACTTAATAAAACATTTAAAAATGAAGTAAAAAAAAAAAAAGAAAAAAACAAGCAACAAAATGAACAAAAACAGCCAAAGTGATCAATGAGATGAAATAAATCTACAAAATAATAAGTAACATTGACAAAATAAGCCACAATATAAACAAAATTGAAGAAAAATAATATGAGGCAAAACAATGTGGAAAAATAAACAAAATATGCAACAAAATGAACAAACACAAATAAAATAATAATTGAAATGAATAACATATTTACAAACTAGAGGCTCCGTAGTTACCGCGGAAACACCGTCATCTTCTACAACACTGATTCACCAGTAAAAACCATGGAGTTGGATCAATGACAGTGGTTGGACACGCTGGATTTAAGTTCAGTTAATGACAGATTTTACAGAAAAAGTATCTTTTTCTTCAGTTTTGTCTGTTTCTGATATAATAACCCTCAACTATAATCTGAGCTTTTATGAACATCTACATGATCAGTGAAGTTAATATGGGAAAATATCTGACAGTTTTCAGTGTTTCCATTACCAGTTTTCTATTGTACAATTTACATTTTGCGTATTTCTGAGGGTAACGGAAACCCAGCTATTGTCCTTTTGCGATCTTTGACAGCTTTTGCGACATTTCGGTGTTTCCATTACCAGTTTTCTCTTGCACAATCTACATTTTGCGCATTTCTGAGGGTAACGGAAATCCAGCTACTGTCCTTTTGCTTTCAGGTTTCTCCACTTTTAATCGGATCTCAGCAGCTCAGATTCATCTCCCAGTGGATTCAGTAAGAAATCGAACCGAGAAGGATGACAAAACTAAATTAAGCACCACTTTATGTCACTTTAAGTGGTGCTTGAAGTTTGCTCATTGTCCGCATGTGTGGCGTTTCGGGCTTAGTGAGACGTCTCCGCTCTCCAATTTACAACATCTCTTTTGTGTCGGCGTCAGTGCTCGCATGAATCAAACTGTTTGTATTTTACAATAAAGCGCAGCCTCACTTCTCATAATAACAGCCACAACAGCTTTGGTTTAACATATAAATTCCTTCCTCTATCTACAAGCGGGCAGACTTTATCTTTTGCTGCTACACCATTTGCTAATCTTTTATCTTTGTAAATATTTCATGCGTGCTCAGTTGATATGACCAGCCGGCGTTCACATCCCTCACGCCGAGCTATTTTCACTTCACACAGGGGTGAGGGCTGTATATGAACCATGTGCAATTTTCCTGGTGGGCGCCTCCTTCTCTTCCTCCTCATTAGCCGTTCTTTCTATGCATCTGCACAAATGCCAAATACGCTATTCAAACAAGTCCTCTCATGGTGAATGTGAATGAAAAGCTGCAAGGAATACGCACTTGGACTTTTATCCTACCTTTCAGTTCTCTGCAGGATCTCATTCCCTTTCTTCCACAGGCTAATTGCTGGGGGCGAGGCCTGAGGCTTGCATTCGAGAGTGACTTCGCTGCCTGAGCGAGCTTTTAGCAAGGCCCTTAACGGACTTTTGGAGAAGCTGGGAGGTGAGGCTGCGTGTGAGGGAGAGGAGAAAGGCGTGAGATTAAAAAAAAAAAAAAAAACTGGAAAAACGTGAAGATGTGCACGTGAGAAACATGGAACTGAGGCCAAGTCTCCTTCAGCCTTCAGCCACATCAGCTCATGAAAGACAGAACTGAGGAAATGCCGAGTAGAACCACACTGGTTCGGTCAGCTGAAGATGTGGAGGATGGGTAAAAAACAAACAAACAAACAAACAAACAAACAAAAAAACAACAGCCACATATGAACAATGTTGTGTAAGTTACTTCCAAACAGTAATCCATTACAGATTACTTGTTACACTGGAAAAAAATCCAAATCTTACTAAGTGTATTTTTCCTCATTTCTAGTCCGAATATCTCATCACACTTAAAATAAGACAGAATCACCTAAAGAGGAACTTTTCAGTGAGATATAAGAACTGATGTTTGGACAATAGATCTGGAAAATCTGATTTCAAGAAATCTTACCAAGATAATTTTCACCTGTTCCATTGGCAGATTATTATTTTTTTTCTTAATTCAAGCAAAAATGTCTTGTATAAATTTTGTTTAACTTGTTTTTAGAGGGGCATTTTTTCCAGTGTGTGGGTGAATTATTACAACTTGGCTCAAGAGCTCAAAAACTGAGGCAGAAATACACTCATGTTAGGTGTATTTTATTGAATGGTGGCTGAATAAAACATTTTGCATTGTGTAAAACCACAAATTACCCAGAATTTGAACCCTGTTTAAAACATTTTTTTTTTACAAACAAAGCCAACCCATGCCACACAAAATGGAACACCCTGCCTGATACAATCAGACTTACCACATCAGTAGCATTTTTAAAAACAGGTTAAAAACTTACCTTTTTTTGACAGCGTTCACTGCAAAAATCTAAATCGTACCAAAGTGTATTTTTCTCATTTCTAGTCCAAATATCTCATCACACTTAAAATAAGGCATAATCACCTAAAGAGGAACTTTTCAGTGAGATATAAAGAACTGATTTTTAGACAATAGATTTAAAAAATCTTACTTCAAGAAATTTTACCAAGATAATTTTCACTTGTTCTATTGGCAGATTTTTTTTGGCTTGAATTAAGCAAAAAAAAAAATATTGAATTAAGCAAAAAGCAGGGTTAGGGTTAGTAATGCACATCCGTCCATGTGGCCAATGTACTGAACACCAACAGGAAACAGAACATTACTGATGGATTTTTGATTTCTTAAGGTCTTACGGTCTTGATATTTTGTTTTGTTTTTTTTTTTTCTTCATTTGAGCAATTACATTTTGGGGAAAAGTGTGCTGTAACGCAAGCGCTATTGAACATATACCAAAATTGATTAGCAATACCTTACACTACTGTGTTACAGCAAAAAGTAATCTGTTACTTTAATGCATTACTTTTATATTGTGTTACTCCCAACACTGCTGATGAATAATGTGACGTCAAATGAATCAAGTTCACAATCCTATTCATAATGTAAAAAGAAAACCAAAACATTATATTATGAGGATGAAGCTAGAATATATTAAAAAACATGAAAATATTATTAAAAATCATAATTTATAAAGGACAAAGGCGTGACATGGTGAAAATGAAGATGGAAGGTTAAAACTTCTCAATGCATTCATTCTTTCACGCCAAACCATTTTTACCATCATTATTATCATCATTACTAAACTGAATCTCTTAATCAAAACAGTACATTATTAGTGCATGTAAATTTAAAATCAAACAAGGTCATAAACTCATAAATATGAGTCGTTGTTCATTTCATTAACATTTTTCTCAGACAAGAATTACACTACGTGTAAAAACTCATGTTTAATCACAAAAACTGAGACACAATCCTTAACTAATGATGGTTTATAAGATGAAAACAAGACCAAAATGTTACAGATGGATGATTTGGCCAGAAAACTAATTAGATCTCAGGTCTTTGAATAGATGCAGACGAATAAATCGACCTGATGGGACAAGATAAACTCACTATATGTGTAAGAAACTGTAAGGAAGAAAATAACCGACACATGTAAAGGACAAAGGTCATGAACATAACGGCACCTTTTAATGCTGATACGTCGGACTTTAACACTTCATATTTTCGTAAACTTTCACGTGTTACTGCAGTTTAACTTGGATAAACATGGTAAAACCTGAAATATTGACTAAAATCTGTCAAGGGATGGACATGAATGTTCAACTCTATGCTTTTTCAGAAGGTGGAGGTGGTTTTTATTCATTTATTTAGCAAATAAGCTTTTACTTTTTGAATTATACAACGGCGATCAATAAGGTAATCATCCCGTCGGTGACTCTAGACAATCTTTCTAATGTTTACAATTGAGCGGGACATCCTCTTCTACACCTGTCTCTGTTCAGATGGAGGGTCATCTTCAGCCCATCGCTGTCATGGCTTCACTACATGGTTGACCATTAGCATCACCGTGGCTAAGCTAACGGGCCTATTTTAGTCTGTTTAAGGTGATTGTTTAAAGTCCGTCGGCACCAAAAGCATCTGGTTAATTCCGTGACGCTGTTAATTAAATTTTTACAGGTGACTTTATCGTGTTATTTGTTAAAGTCGAGACACTAAGTTTATTTACGGTAACGCTGACTTTCTCCACTGTAGCGTTTATGATTCCTTACGTAACCCTCCATCCTCTGGCAAAACTTCAGATAGTTACTGTTGATACACTTATGTGGACAAAAGTATTTGGACATGCTGAATTCAGGTGTTTCTTTTCTAACATGGGTCTGGAATACAAAACAATAATGACAAATAATGTCATTATATAGTTTTATATTGGGATAAATATCATTGCACTGGTTAGTTTGATTTAAATTGTTATTTTTTGCTTCCAAAATGCCTCACAGATGGTTTTAACTTAATTTGTCCACCATTTCTTATTTATTTATTTTTTATCCATGATCATAATTTTAAATGGTCTACCTCTAAATTTCTAAAACATTTGTCCTGGTCTGACTGTAAATAATAATAATAATAATTTTCTACCACAACTAACCATCTACTTTCTTCACATCTCACTGAGGAAGAAAAATCTAACATTAAACTTAAACAACATGGACATAAATATTGGGACACATCATGTCTACAGTTGTAAGATATCCTGTTCATGATGACTTGAAATATAATAACATATATAATTTATAATTATATACCCTCCTGAGACCCAGCAATGCATTTTTGTCCTCGGTAGTGGACAGGAGTTTCACAGCTTTACTTATATATAAAAAAAAAAAATGCTGTCCACTGCAAAGGACGTTCCATAAAAAATTAAATAAAAACTGTATCTGAAAAACTGTTGCATTATGCTTTTTCCAATCAAGACGATCATATATATATAAAATCCAATATCCCAACATCTCGTCCTTGTTGCAGTAGTGACTTGCGTTACATATATACGGACTATTATTTGGGATATGATTATTTGAACTATGACTAAAAATAAATGCCATTCTAGGTAAAGAAAATGTGCTGTGACTGTCTCCGAGCCACAGCGTGAAACAGTTGTGTATCCTTTTGTTATTTCGCAGCGAAATCATCAATATGTAAAAAGGCGTCTGGCGTTAACCCACAGCCCCGACACAAACCTCCAACCTGCACCGTTGTCTGGGCTCATCATTACATTTTACCCACCATTATTGGGACCCCCAGGTGTCAGCACATATATCAAGACAGAATTGAATTTCTCATGGAGTCAGTCAGGTAGGAGTCATCAAAGCTTTGCAAATAAATCAATATCCCATCTACATGAGAAAGCATGCACAATGCCACAAAGCAATGCATTTGTACCATCCAAATCAATATGATGAAACGACTGAAAGTAAAATGAGACACTCCATCAGATTCATATTTTTGCTGCCAGAGCCCATGGTGACATCAAATGAGTCCTGCAGACTGATTGCTGAGGAGGACAGTCGGTAACAGGCTGCTGGTGGCTTTTTTTTTTTTTTTTCCTTCTTCTTCTATCTTAGGCGATGATCAAACGCACACAAAGATAAGCAGGATTAAAGCAGAGGGAAGGAGGCAATCTTACCTAACACCATTAGTTGGGCACTGGAATAAATAATGCCGTGTTTGTTTTCTGCAACACACTGATACATCCCGGAGTCTGACAGGTTTAACGCCGCTATAGAAAGGGCTCCGTTTTCGATTTGTACCCGGCCCTGCAGAGAAGAGGAAGAGAAACAGTTCTGCATATCCATTGCAAGGCCAGTCTATTATGTCCAAAGGCACAGCAGCAATTACTGGAGCACCATGAAGGGAGGACAGTGGGAGAGAAGGAAGAGAGACACATCCTAAAGAGCCTTGTGGCGCTCTA
This sequence comes from Apogon hyalosoma, assembly GCA_037367295.1. Lineage (NCBI taxonomy): Eukaryota > Metazoa > Chordata > Actinopteri > Kurtiformes > Apogonidae > Apogon > Apogon hyalosoma. The sequence continues at coordinate 36,109,419 of JAPQRP010000024.1, read as the reverse complement.
CATATGTTCAGCCTGGAAGAGACGGCGAGGAAGAGGGAGAATTGTTAACCTGCATCTAGATACATAAGGAAAGAAAAACAAGCCACGATGAAAGCAGCACCAGCAGCGAATTAAAAAGTCATTTATTTTCTTTGGTTATTCGGTTGGAAAAGCCGGGATGGCAGCTTGGATGATTCTAACCCAATAAGCTAATCAGGAATCTTCCATGCTGTGGAAGAATTGCTTCTCCCAGTGCTGTTTTCAATTTAATTACACACAGAGAGGCGGAGCTTCACGATACATTCGTGAATGTGAATGTACACGATCACCACAACATATTTGTAACCTTTAGAGCGGGGGTGGCAAAGTCATTTCTTCCAGGGGCCGCATTCAGCCCAAGTGGGCCGGACCAGTAAAATAATAGCATCATAACCTATAAATAGGTTTTTTTTTCTCCTTGTTTTAGTGCAATAAAAAAGCATTAAATTATGAAAATATTTACATTTACAATCCTTAAACAAAAAGCATGTGAATAACCTGAAAAAAATGATATTTGTCATAAAAATAAGTGCACTTTTAACAATATTATGCCTCAACTTACCATTTATACATGTGCATTACACACAATGTTGCACAAACATTTCGTAATAAGCATAACATTGTTAAAAATTGGGAGTTTGGAACTAAAATAAGAACAATTTCTCATTCAATTTCTCATTTGCCCAGGTCATTGTTCTTCTTGGTAGACTACTTTTTTCATTTTACACCAATTATTGACGTGTATTGATAGGATTAATGGATCAACAGGTATTAAACAGTTTAGATCAGCAGATGGTTTTGGTTAAAGGTGGATGTTTGGGTCTTTATGGGTTAAAACTGAATAAATAAGTAAATAAAAATTGTGTGAATTTGTTGGTGTTTTTACATCTGCCTCATTTCCTGGAGCTCAGCTTGTCAGTTTGCGAGAATAGATTGAATTTTGATGAGGTAACACAGCTGAAGCTGCTAATGTGATAAAAACCAATCAAAAATAAATGAAAACACTTAAAAAGATTAATGCGCTGTTTTTCAAAATCCTCTCCATCAGAACTGGCATTTATTATTATTATCATTATTATTATTATTATTATTATTATTATTATTATGAGTAGTAGTAGTAGTAGTCGTAGTCGTAGTGGTATTACTGTAACATAAAAGCAGATTTTACAAAGATGAACAGACATATTTTCACTTCTGTACCGGTAACATCCAGAGTTACACCAATAAACAGGAGGCTTCAAATGTTCTGTTGTGTGCTGTTGTGTGTATATTGTGTATATTGTGTGTATCTTCTATTGGAACCTCAATTTCCTAAGGGCTGTGACCAAAGGATCAACAAAGTTCCATCTAATCTAATCTAATCTAATCTAACATCCATCACGGACCAAAACCATCGACTGACCTAAACTGTTTAATACCTGTTGAGCCATTAATCCTATCAATTCATGTAAATAATTGTTGTAAAACGCAGTATTTCATCTTTTCATGCTCATCAGATTTGACCCATTTGGATGATCAGACGCTCCGTAGTTACCATGGAAACACCGTCATCTTCTACAACACTGATTCACCAGTAAATACTCTGAAATTCTAAATTTCAACCACGGCGTGTTATTGGAGGACATAACAAGACTTTATTAATTTTGAGAAGTTTTTTTTAATTTTTTTTTTTAATGTTATGTAGAAAATTGAGTCGCGGGCAGCCGGGTGGGGGAGGGGGTCGAGTTTGGTGGTGGGAGGATCTCATCTGCTTTTTGCGGATGATGTGGTCCTCTTAGCTTCATCGAGCAGTGACCTCCAGCTCTCGCTGGGACGGTTCGCAACCGAGTATGAAG
>JAPQRP010000024.1:36046452-36058213 GCA_037367295.1 Apogon hyalosoma | reverse complement strand
CAACACTGATTCACCAGTAAAACCCATGGAGTTGGATCAGTGACGGTGGATGGACACACTGGGTTTACAGTAGCGGAAAGTTTTTGGACGCCCTTAAAATGTTACATAATCTCAAACATTATCATGAAATATTTGCAAAAAAACCCCAAAAAAACGTTTTTGTGTTTCAGAAGGCGTGGCTGCATCAGACAGACACAAACAAATGCTTTTGGGTTTTTTTTGTTTTTTTTTAATGGCTAATAAGAAAAAAATAACAAAATTAAATTCTTGACAGTTTCATCATGTCATGTCCTGGATGTGTTTCATTATCTACTGAAACATCCAGTTTTGGCCTTGATAGAACAGTGCACATGCAGAAGGGGGCATGTGGGTTTGGAAAACGGAACAATACTGGATAGAGTTCAAAGACTGAAGAGAGATTCTGAATGGAATAGATTACAAATGCATGGGGCATCCAAAAACTTTTTTTCCACTACTGTATGTTCAGTTAATGATATATTTGCTGTTAAAGTCATTTTTTCTTCAATTTTCTCTTTTTTTTTTAATTTTTATTTTTTACATAATAGCCCTCAACTTTGATCTGAGCTTTACTGATCTACATTATCAGCAAATTAGATATAGTAAAATACCTGATTTTCACATAAAAATACAAAATACAGAAGTTAATATAACAATAAATGGTGATAAAACACTTAAGAACTGTTAAATACAGATGTTATTTTTGTAGTTGCCACAAAAGTAGCTCTGGGTCTTTAAGGGTTAATGTCACATTAAGTGGGGACTGCGGACGAAAACTAGCACTGACGCTAACTCCGGCATATATACATGCTTATACTGAAATGTGTTCATTAATGTGCCTAAATAAAGATATATAATAATAATAATAATAACAACATTCATTTATTGTGACCCTGCATAGCATAAACACCCCGTAATCGAAGCGTAAGGCGGTTCAACTAAGTACTGCGACTTTTTTCTCACCCAAGCCAAGTATAAGTGATTAAAAAAAACAAAGATATGAGGATAATCCTTTTAACACCCCGCCCTACAATGAATAAAAGTATTTTATTTACATGTTCCATCCATTCACACTCACACGTGGACCTCTGACCCGTCTGACGGATACATGGACCACACATTCACACCGTTCCACCGTGAACTGGCGCCCGGCTCCCCGTCACCTCCCCTCAGATAAAAGGGTGTGAATTTGATGGCGACTGGAGGGAGTTAGGTGTTTATTTACCACAAGCCCAATCGTCAACAACGTTACGGCGCATTACAGATTTTCCTCATAGTCTGCAGGTTTATTGAGCATTTGTTCTACTTCAGGGGTGTCGAACTCATATTCTGTCAGGTTCCACATTCGATTTGATCCCAAGTAAATTAACACCATAATAACCTATAAAGAACGACGACTCCAAATTTTCCTCTTCATTTAGTGCAAAATATCAACATTAAATTATGAAAATGCAGGAGGTCCTTGGGTTACGCGGTACTCGACCTGCGCTGTTTTGACTTTACGATGCCTGAGTCTCGTCCGCCATTTTGTCTCCAGTCGCCCCATAGTGTAGAGCGTCTGTGTTTGTGCTCCGTAATTTTCTCGGTATCCTCGCCTTTTTCACCCTCCTTTTCCACCTCTCAGCAGTGATGGTAAGTACAGTATCTTATTTTTTTATTTTAATTTATTTTATTTTATTAATATGAAGTATAATATGTGTATTTGGATAGTTATTTAGAGATTTAGGGGGTATTAAAGGGTTAATTCCGACTTGCGCGGAAATTCGGGTTACGTCGCCAGCGTAGGAACGGAACTCGTTCGTAAACCGAGGACCTCCTGTATTTAAAAACTATCCAAACAAAAAAGATGTGAAAAATATGAAAAAAAAACTGGCATTTATTGAGAAAAATAAGAGCAATTTTAACAATATTGTGCCATGTGGATTATAAATCGGATCGACAAAAGCACAAAACATTTAATAACAGGCAGAATATTGTTAAAACCGCACTTCATTTTCCTTAGACTCTTCAGCTTGTTCTTACTTAATCAGGTTATTCACATTTTATTGTTAAAGGATAGTTTTGCTCTGAAGCGGGGTACAAAAACATCGGAACAATCGGGACTAAAACAGCCCAGTTATCTTTATGTGAGTACCCCGCTTAGAGTTGTCATCATTTATAGGTATAACATAATTTTTCTTCACGTTAAACCAACAACATTTGGAGTCATTATTTATAGGTTATTATTTTATTTTGCTTTAGATCAACCTGAACTAAAACCATTTCAACACCACTGACTCTTAATATCTACAGCCGAATTTTTGCACTTTGCAGATTCATCCAGTTTGGAACCTTTACCGGGCCGGTTTGGGTCCGTGGGCCATATGTTTGGCACCTCTATTCTACATAATAAACCTGCGCACGGCAACATCCCATGGTAACACTGAAGTACATGAGGAAAACATGAATCTGTGGACTCACAAACCAAGCGAGAACAGATTTAACACCTCGTGGGCTGTATAAAAATTTCACGCATATATTTAACCTGCCCTTTTTCACTTCAATCTGTTGGGGAAAAAAAAATACCGTTCCACCGCTCATAAGATACAGTAGCATGAGTTTAATTTAGACAAACAGTGTACATACATAATACATCAGGTGCTATCTCACCTGCTGCAGCGGCGTCTTCCACCCGCCACTTGAGGTTTAACTATTTACCTTAGTGAATATTATTGAAACGCAGCTCGATATGACTCATACAATCACGACAAAGAAAATGTGAGGTAGAGGAGTACAGTCTGAGTCAAACGGCCAATTGAAGAAACATATAGTACTCGTGCTCGCAAACGCGCTCCATTAAAAAACAAACCCACACCGCTTGACGCCAGCGTGACGATCATGTCATAGTGCAGCAGGTACGGAGCGGAAGAGTAACGTCAGCAGTGTGGAGATTTTCAAAATAAACGACGGTGACAAAAGTAAAGCTGACTGACGGTTCTGTTAACCCTGTCAAACCATTTGTATCATATTTCCTACACCAGGTTCTGAGATCTTTATCTTTTTATCTTAGTAACAACATCAATACTTTCCTTAAAAGCTTGTTGTATATGACCCGATACATGTTTTCTGGATCATTCCACTACAGCCTGTGGAAAGGATTTTTTTTTTTTTTTGCCCTTTTCATTATGGCCACTAACGTAAAATCATCCAACACACATTTTGCAGGAAAGTCTTTGGGAATTTTCCAAAAGATACGTTAAGAAAAACACTTATATTGTTATTCGAGGGAAAATTATAAAAAATATATATATATATTGAAATTATGGTGCCACTCAACAGAAATAAAAAGGCTGTGAAGTTTTATGTAAAAAAAAAAAACTAACTAAAGTGTTCGATATTTTTTCAAAATGTGACTGGCAAAATTGATTTTTGTGTCTAAACTTAACATTGTGAGCAAAAAGTGGGCAAAAACGCCCAGTGTATCAAATGTGCTACAAAAAACATATAAACAAAATGATACTGCGACATTTTTTGTTTGAATTATCTTAAAAGGGCTAATAAAAATTTCAATTCCAAAAAAAATGAGAATTTTGTGGCTAGTTTTTAATGGGTCAGGCTCTACAGGGTTAAAAACACAAACGGATATGGATGGAGCGTATTGTCCGTCCTCTGCGTACATTCCGTCCATTTTCCTGGAGCCTGCAGATACGTACCCAGACGGAGAAGCAGTCCCACCAGGAACCACGGAGGTAGCGGATCTGTGCGAGTTGGTTCATATTCCCAGATGAAACCACCAGCATTCATCAGGATCAGATTGTTAGAGTGGTTCAAGAGCATCATTTAACACGTGGGTTGGACATCACAGAGTCCAGACCTGAACCACATTGAGGATCACAGAGAATGTAATGGAGAAGGCTTTACATAGTGGTCCCACTCTCCATCATCAGTACAAAATCAAAGATCAAAGTCTACCAGTCCTTCCAATCAATACATGAACGGATAGAGGTTCATCAGACTCACAGAATCCTTACAGATCCATTCCATATCCTCCACCCGGAATATGACTTATTACCCCTCAGGGAGATGCTATAGAGCAAGCAGGTACAAAACCAACTGTTATGAGCTCTCTTTTCTCCTAACATCCATAGAACTGTTAAATAAGAAGCCGGCTACGATTAATGGCCCTGAGCCCTCTTTTTTTTAATTCAACCTTGCCTAAGGTCTGGCTTTTAAACTACACATGTTCTTACTATTTATGTGTTGCACTGCTTTTACTCTCTTTACTCTTTAAGGAATGGAATAACTCCCCATCTTTTTAAATCAATTTGTTGTATCAGTTAATTATATTTATTACCCTCCGAAGGGGAGGCGAGGATATTGTTTTTGGTTTGGTTTTTTGTTTTTTTTTTCGGTCTGTTTGTTTGTTTGTTTGTCAGCAACTTTATGCAAAAACTACAGGACCAATTTCCATGAAGTTTTCAGGAAAGGTGCGAGGTGGTCCAGAATAGATCCCATTAAAATTTGGTGAATGCAGGTCATGGTCAAGGTCACCAAAAATGTGTTTTCGCAATGATAAGAGATAGGGCAAATCAGGCAAAACATTTGCGAAGGGCAGGGCTTGTTGTCCCTGGAACCACTTCTATTTATTTTTACTTTAGAGGGGAAGGTGCAAAGTATATATATTAGGTGTAATACATAATTGTGGTTATGCTGACTCCAAATTTTGGGACTGAATATGTTTTATTATTGTTTGTGGTCAACTGTGAATGCAGCAAAGTGCAGTACTGTTGTCCAAAACAAATGTCCCATATGGGATAATAAAGTGTATCCTGATCCTGCAGATCTGGCCTAAAATTCATGCAACTATGGACAGAAACATTCATTTATTGTGACCCTGCATAGCATAAATGCCCCATAATAGAAGGTCAGGTTAATCTGAATAAACTGAATGACCAGGTGTGGACATCAGTGGAGATTTTCTTCGCTGATGACACCTTCATATTCCAAGATGACAACACCCAGATTCATCAGGGTCATATTGTAAAAGAGTGGTTCAATGTGTTTCAATGGGAAAAGGTGATGACGCCATGGCAAATGTGTAATCAAAGCTATATTTTATTACCCCACCTGCCGAAGGGAGGTAAATGGTATTGTTTTTGGTTCGGTTTGTTTGTTTGTTAACATACTAGCAACAAAACTATTGGTTGAATTAATACCAAATTGAGTTTATAGGTTACCAGTGACCCAGAATCGATCTGATTACACTTTGGAAACAGTAGATGAAACGTCACATTTTTTAATGAATTGTAACAATCTTTTTTCCCATTTACTTATAATGGGCAAACTTTCAAATGTCTGTAGCAGCAAAACTATTGGTTGAATTCATACCAAATTGGGTTTATAGATTGCCAGTGACCTAGAATAGAGGTAGTTAAATATTGAGAAAAGTAGGTCAAAGTTCACATTTTTTATGACTTTTTAAAATCTTTTTTCGTCTCCCATTTACTTCTAATGGGCGAAATTTCAAATGTCTATAAAAACATCAATTTTGTATCAGTTTACTTCAAACTTGGCACATGTATAGAGGCAGTTGATATGATGACACCAGCTGGATCGATGCCAAAATAAGCTTCAACACGTGTGAGGGGCGGGGCTTGTTGTGCCTGGAACCACTTGTTTTAGTTATTTATTTATTTTTACCAGGTAAATTGATCCCGCACTAATACACCCCTGCAGTTTTAAGCATCGATGTAAATGTTACTCGAATCATCCTAATGAACTTAAGCTAAAAAAAAAAAAAAAAGACATAAATCATGTTCAGGATGAGTCGATGGCAAAGCTCTATTCATCCAAATATTTTTTCTCTTAATTACAACTGACCTATAAACCATTAATGAATAACTTTGTAACTGTCAGTAAAGCTATTAACTAAAATGTTAGAATGTGGCATCAGTAAATGAGGTTAGTCACTGCCGCTTAGATGCTGGTTTGCAAGATAATTGTAGTTGGACGTTGACTCGCGACCTCTGTTTCATCGACGTCGCCCTTCATGCACATTATATACGATGTCAAATCACGGGTCAATGTTTATGACGGAGATGAGAGGTCTAACTGGAAATACCAGTCCAGTCAAACAGAAATAGAGACAAAAAAAAAAAAAAACACCATGAGAGTGACTTACAGGAATGGTAATAAGGTAACCGTGTGCTGTCGACTCTCAGTTTGATGTCAGCAGATACCGGTAACATTAAGCTCATTATTAGGTGCATTAAGTGCGTCTCTCTGGTCCGTCTGTCTCTGCTGCGAAAGTAAAACACAGCTATTTATTCTGTAAAAAAAAAAAAAAAAAACGCCAACAGGCAGCAGGGTTTACAGGGTGCAGTTCAGAAAAGAAAACCACATCACGCGTGGAAAACTGTTCCTATACACGCCGTGGAAGTTTCATTTAATTATTTTAAGACGTATAGTCTTAGTCGTATAGTTGTATATATCCAACGCCTGTGGGCTTTTACATTGTATAATCAAAGCTATGTTTGGACCAGGAGTGAAGGTTTACAGCGTATCGGAGTCGTGTTAATGCCGAAAACATGTGTAAGACGCCTTACAAAACAGAAAATTGATCAGGAATCGACAAGCAGAGTCAGTAATGGCATTCGTATCAATAATTTATTTAAATTTTTATATAGCACCAGGCAGACAGCATGACTAAATGGTGAGCAGTAAAACTAGTGGGTTATAGAACTATGAGCTGAATAGATTTGGTCATTTCATTCTACAGCGTGTCTCTAAAATACTGAGTAATATTTTCGCAGGTCAGGTCTTATTTATTTGATTTGGACCGTCTAATAAGTCATGACATCCAGATTTCGATATTTCCTCTGTTTATAAAGATCTTGGAGTGAATAGAAGTTTTAGTTTGAGTCCCACTGTGGAACTAAAAAAGGATTACCTTATCTCATCTTATTTTTATCGTATCTTATGTTTATTGACTGAAGTTTTTTTCCAGACAAACACCTTTAATGTAGATATGGCCAATAATTGAAACTACTTATTTTGTAGCTCTAGTAAAAATATAGCAAAAATGAGTATAGTACTAGAAAAGACTTTGTTTCACAAATGTTAGACAAAGTTTACTGTTTTACTGTCAGTGAGATAGAATGTAGCATTAGCTAACCCATAATCCCTTGCAAATGGCTCTGACCCCTTGTTTTCCAACAGCTCCACCCCTTTTTGCCCAAATATGGTCACTTCTGGCTATCCTATTTTGTCAGTGAGATAGCATTTAGCATTAGCTCACCCATAATCCCTTGCAAATGGTTCTGATCCCTTGTTTTCTGGTAGCTCCATCCATTTTTGTCCAAATATGGTCACTTCTTCCACCATGAGGACAGCTAAATTGCAAACTAGCCACAAAACAGCAGATTAGAAACCAAAAGGTGGCGTCATGGTTCCTAAAATCCACCTTTTATACACTGTCCGCAGTTGCATTAACTGACTTTAGCAACAACCAACCTGTATTTTTGTTTTTCTGGTCAACCAATGATAACAAACACCAGCCATCCCAGCATTCTGACAGCATTTGCATTTCCTCTGTGATGATTCCGTCTCAGAATCAAAGTGTGAAAGAAGGTGCTTCGGTCCAAGCAAAAGGCTCAGTGTGTGATTCAGCGGGTTTCAGTTCAGGCCGTTCTAGCGTCTATGAAGCGCAGAGGGGCTTACAGTAGGTCCAGGAGAACAGCCCTATTTGCTGTGCTTGTGCTGCAGGCGCAGACTGATCTGAGCATGCTCTGAATGAACTCGCCGTGACCTTGAGGTTCGCATCAATTTTGCATGAGGTCTCCTCATCAAATAGACTGGGGATTGTACTGCAGCAGCGGCTCACCTGGCTTTCCTTGAGGCCAGACACCCACAGAGACGGCAGTGACCACGCAGACCGCACACTGTGAACACGCACACGCACGGCTGATAATGGAGGTTCACCGCTGACTGGGACACTCTGCACTGTGATGTTTAGTACTGGTGGAGCTTTTTAATAAATTGATGTTCATTGGATTCACGGAATTTAAGCCAAAATGTAGCACCGTAAATATTCTTAAATCCTCCCTCCAGCTCCCATCAGTACCAGTGGAAGTGTTTTGCATGTGTGTGGGTGGGTATCAGTTTATTAAATCCGACGGAATTAGTAAAATTTTAACAGATACTCATGTGCACCATTACACATACAATAGCAGTTTCATTTTTACTACTGCAATTCTGTCACTGCATGTATAAACAGGAGCTAACCCATTATATATCTGCATGTGTAATGAGTATTCTACCATTATTACTATTGGCTGCCAGCACATAAATACATTTAACTGTGCATTGTGTTCTATCTGCACTTTATTTTAATTGATTATTTATGTTTTACTGATTATGTTTTAATGGTAGTTGTGTGTTTTTAAACTGTCTCTTCCATTTCTGCAAAGCACTCTGAATTGCCCTGTGTATGACTTGTGCTACAAATAAACCTACCCTTCCATTGTACTAGATATAACTGCATGCAACAAATAAAATCTAAATCTCATTACAATTTACAACTGGAGAAATAGGTTTTGTTTTGTTTTTTAAGATTTTTATTTTTTTTCGCACCAGTGCTGAAATTTGTGTCTGACGTAGTAATAATAAACATTAGAACACATATTTGTCTGAGATATACGGAAGAGGATTAGGGCCTCTGGAAAAAAAAAAAAAAAAAAAAATTAATTAATTAAGGTCCAATATATATTTTTTCATTATTATTCCAAGGAAAAACGGCAGAATTCTGAGATTAAAATCAGAATTCTGACTTTTTTCCAAAGAATTCTGTCTTTTTTTCTCAGAATAATAATAAAAAAATATATATACTGGACCTTAATTTTATTTATTTATTTAATTTTTTTTTTCAGTAGCCCTAATCCTTTTCCATTGAGATATGATGCAGATACTGGTGTTTTTAATTTTTTTTCTTGACTCACTTTATGTAAACATTTCTATAAATGGCAGATTTCTCTTTTTTCTATTTATATTTCAATCGTATGTTTTTTTCTACATGTCTTCTCTGCACTTGTTGTATTTTCCTGCTGTTAACTGCAAAATGTCTTATATATGTATGTTATCACATTTGATGTAGTTTTGTCTCTACTTGCTAACACACTAGCTTTGCTAGTCCGCTAATGGTTGGTGAGGTGTACTCACAGTTTACATCAGTGTAAATGACCTACACTTACTTATCAGAGATGCATACAGTTCAATGTACAAAACAAGATGTTGAGGATGCAGGTAAGGCATTTTACATCGACTTGGGAGTTGATGAACTGGTCTTTCCACGACTGAAACAGAACTGAGATACTGTGACTAAGCACTGGTGTTGAATAGGCCATAAAATATGTGGATGGAGCCATCATTGGAAAACATTTGAAGGATTTTCGCCTTAGGTATCTTGACTTTTTGCAGCTAAAAAGGCTATATTTATACAAAATGATAAAGCTGGCGGATACAGAAAACTGTAAAAAAGTACCCTTCATCAAACAGGTTTGCAACAAAATCATATGATAGGCGTGTAACTTATTAACAACAACCAAAGTAGAGGTGTTTGTCAGAAAAAAACAAAAACAAAAACATCTTATCCAATAAAGAGAAGCATAAACAGTGTTGTGACACACATCTGCCAATCAAAGGCCAACCAGACAGACATCGAAGCCAAAGATAAGCCCTAAAATCAGCAAAAAATGTACAAAAAGAGCATCACTGCACTAATCTCACCAAAATTAAGTGAACGAAACCTCCTGTTCAACCTCTTCAGTGTAAGTCAACAGCAGCCATGTTTTTGGGACATCTAGTGGCTGTGAATAGTATTAAACTTGAAGATACTTTTACACCGGTTTCACTTTCAAGACAGGATTTTTTTTTTTTTTTTCCCGTTGGGTCATCAGATACATAGCCTTTTTCCAGAACAGATAAACCTCATATTTGGTCATATCCTCATGCCAAAGGCGTAAATATTGGGTGATACCGCTGCTAGCGCAATTGATTGGCGCGCCTCGGACATATATGGATTCCTCAGACATCGACGGATAATAAAAAAATCTTCAAAGTCTCCACACGAACGGGCTTTATTTAAGACTACGGTGTGATATTTTCCATTTGATGTTAAAGTGATCTCACAAAGCTCGAGGGTCCGAGAATCTTCTCACCCCGTAAACAGACGAGTTAACCTCTAAAAAGATGAAAATACCTTTGATTTGAAATCATTTCTTGAATATCAGTCCTGCTCTCCGGCTCAATACGGCGACTGAATACCTAAAAAGAAATAAATAACATCTTCCATTCACGTCCCGTTCTATCCTGTCTCGACCCGCAAACAAAGCTGGAGTCATACGTCTGCCTGCAGCCACATTACATGATAGGAGATACCAGCCCGAGTACTTTTTATTCCCCCCTGTCCAATCACTGCAGTGCCCTTGATCCTGTGTTACAGCAGATTCATAGTAAACACAGTGACAGGTGTATTCATAAAGCACAGCGCTGAGCCCTGGAGTGTGCTCTGGTGCTACGCCGGACTATTTGTCAACTGAGGAACTGTCACGGTTCCTGTTGGTGTATTCACTGTGTCAGAGCGGGCGAGGTGAAGGTGGATTTGAGCATCACGGGGGTTAGAAATGAAATCAGATGCTGCGCGAGTTGGTTAGCGTTGGCAACTTCACTTGGCAACGCGCGCAACACAATGCAATAACGCGCAAGATTAATAAAATTACCATTTCCATTTCATTACATCTCCAGTCTGTTAGCAAACATTCAAATCTTTGTTAAAGCTCTTTGTGAAATGTCACAGATGCGTATTTAAAAAGCAAATAATGCGGCAATAATGTGAGGACGTATTCGGTGGCATTTCCACTTTCACTCCTCTTGCAAGCAGCAGTTTTCGGTTTCCTGTTTTTCCCAGAATGCACATCATTGGTATCCTGATCCCCCCCCCCTCCAATTAAAGGATGAGAAACACTATACGTATTCTAATAATACTTCTAACACTCAAACACAGAACAATAAATTGATACTAACACGTATTGTGTTGTATCCAAAGTCTCATATGTCATATTCCTGGGCCATAAAGCTCCATTGTTGTCCAAGTCTATTAAAAACCCATCAGTGAGTCACAATCTTACTCTGGTCCATCTTCTCTCATTGTGATAAAAATGGCCATTGTGGCTTATTTTGGATGGATTCCAACTACAGTCACACTCCAGTAAATATGTGTTTAACAAAATGTCTATTAATCCGACACTTAAAATAGTCTCAGGGAAAGGCACGGTTTACTGTCTTACAAAACTGCTTCCTAAAAAACTAGAGAATCCATCTGTTCCGGTAAATCCTTGAAACCGTCTTATACAGTCGTGGAAAAATTTATTAGACCGTCAAAAGTCATCAAGAACAATGGTTACGCAATCAAGTACTGACTCCTGTGTGGATCATGTGACTAAAACAGACAGAAAAGAAAAACATGGAATGAATTAAAGGTCTGTTTTTGTCAGTACAATGACATAGATATTGATTTGTAGATTTATAGATATTTTTTTTTGCTAAAATTAATTTGGTTTTGTCCTGTAACAGTTTGCTATGCTATGTTGCAAATAAATGTTAATTTTAGACACATTTAGTCTATATAATGCATATTATTATGGACGGAGGCAGAAAAGCCAGGTGTAGATTACTGCACAAAGGGAGAATTGGATTTTCCTTGGTCAGG
>JAPQRP010000024.1:35988546-36004908 GCA_037367295.1 Apogon hyalosoma | reverse complement strand
CCCCCCCCCCCCCCACACACACACACACACACACACACACACACACCCGACCCCCAATGACAACATAAAGAGGCATTTGCTCAAAAAAGGTTGACAAACGCTGTTTTAGCGGAAAGTAATCGTACAGAAGTCAAAGCCAAGACATTTCGCAGTGGGTAAACGTAACACTGGTTCGTAGGTTATTGCATTCCACATAAGTACCTTAAATAACTGACTGCTGGAGATGAGTTAAGTTTAGAACCTCTGACAGTGACAGAAAAAACTAAAATAAAACCACAATGACTGACTGTACCAGTTGTTTTCAAAGATTTGCAGCTTTAGACCCAAAACAACTTCATCGCCCACATTTAGAACATGACGTTATGAATTGCATCTTTTACATTTTTGACTTACTATATGTGCTATGTAATTTTTCGTTGGTTTCATGTTGTGTATTTTTAATCACTATCATCTTTTACAACTGTGGTTTCTCTTGTACATGTCACATGGCTTTAAACAGGTCAATATGTAACAGCCTTTTTAGAAAACACAAGACAATTTAATGCATTCTACTCTTACATTTATTTGGTGACCTATTAAAAAACCTTCAGTGGTTCATTTTAGGTCCAACCATTAGTTTAGGAAAGGCACAATTATACTCATACAAAGTGTCACAAACAACTTGGCAAACATTACTTGGCATCGTTGATCCTGCATCGTGCTCAGCCCTAAATTATCGCACAATTATCATCCATCTGGAAAACCCACTTGTGGTTTGGACCAAAAATTGGACATACTTACTGGACGGAAGAACGGTGATGTCACCCATTGGGTTCTGAAGCCAGAAGTTTGTATTTTTATATTCACCTTCCTGTTGGCTTAATGGATCCAGAAGCGACCGTATTTGAACAACAGGAGTGGAATTATGAAAGTATGAGGGGTCAAAGGTGAGCTAATGCTACTTGCTATAGCTTATATTTTTGGTAAAACATTAAACTTCATCAAGCACTGCGTAAGAGTCATTTTAGTCTTTTCAATGGAGGGTATTAACCACAACTACAGTGGGGCTGTCTGTCAGAGAAATATGTTTTCAATTAAATAAAAAGAAACTCTGGAAGTCCAATTTGGCAGATGACCGAGGACATGAGAGCCATCTATTCAGCCTGAGGTCCCCAGCCCTAGCCGCTTGTCTTGCCTTGTTGGCAGTAGGGATCATCATGGCCATATGCTGCTGGACGAGGCCTTCTATTGCGCCAATGGTGGCTCAGAGGTATTAGGATGTGTGCTGGGTCCATAGTTGCCTAGATTTTTCTCTAATAGGTAGTATAGAAAGGATCCAAATGCAACACAGTCGCAGGTAACACAAAGTCTTCACTGGCTCTTTCACTGATTACTGCCGCGTCTTGGGATAGTTCGGTTGAGCGAGTGCGTAGACTGGATTCAAATCCATGTGGAAGGCGAGAATAAGGGAGCTAGTAGCACTCCGACAACAAGAGATTATTCAGAGCTCTCACTAGCTGTTTTCAGACCGGCCAGCCCAGTGTGAGAGCCAGTTCCCACACCAGTTACAGTGGGAACCGAAGTGCTTGCCTGTGAACGGCCCGCGTTCATACCAGTATACGAGCCCATGACGTGTCATCGACAGAGGGTGTTGCTTCGCCACCAAACCTTAAAAAAAAAAAAAAAACAGAGATGCATATTGCTTTTGTTTTGTCTCTCGACACTTACCGTAAATGTAGTAGGACTGATGCATGATGGGATCAGTCGTAGGAGAAAAAACGCATGTCTGCAAGTAAATGTATGAGTGGCAATAAAGATGACAAAGAACTCTCAAAAGATGTTTTTTATTTCAAGCAACACAGAACATTACAACCCAGTTTCTTGGACATTTTCCACACTCATATTTTCTTGGTTTGTTTATTTTTCTGCTTCTGACCCAGATTGACCTGGCGACATCCACTCATGTTGTCACGGTTCACTTAGAAAAACCAAGTTTTACTTGGTGCCCCAAATTTTCGGTTCCCAAACGCTCTGATTTTTGCTGTGAACATGTCAGCCGTTTTGAGATTAGGTGCAGGAACTGGCACCGGCATGGTTCTCTGTCGGTCTGAAAAGTGCTACTCAGGGAAGCTGAGGATGGAAAACCAAGCAGTAACAGACCAATGAGAACCAGGGAAAAAACAGGCAGGTGTCGTGGTCAGAAGCAGAAGACTGTCGGGTTTACTGAGACAAGAAGACGTGGACAGGAACAGGCAGTGTCGAAACCGGGAAATCAGACCAGGACCAAATGCAGGAGAGGCATAGATGCTATGAAGACATCTGGCACTGGTTGAGTAAAGTGGAGCTGCTGATATACTGGTCGGGTGATGAGGCACACCTGGGAGACACAGGTGGAAGTCACTGTGGCTGACGAGGTGCGGAAAGGTGAGGGAGGGGACAAAGACTGTTTCTCAATACCTGTTCTTCTGTTGTCGTGATCTCGTGAAACATCATCAGTCGAGGCCCAAGTACTGTTCCATTTAAAAGTTTGAACAAATCAAGATCACATGGAATACCCGGATGTTGTTCTTGTCGGCTAGCTTAAACCATGGATGCGATGGTTGGTGACTCGTGTAGAATTGGCTGGCAAATATCCAAAGATGCATTTTGTGCTACTTTTGAATGCAACGGTGGCCTCTGTGACAACTTCATTCAGAAATGTTTTACTGTAGATGGCCATCACTAGATGATTTGATACAATGTTGGAACTAGGAATGGGAATCAAGAACCGGTTCTTTTTTAGAACCAGTTCCCAGTAGCTCAATTCCTTGGAATCGTTTGCCTCCTGCTTAACAATTCTGCTTATCAATTCCACCTTTGTTGCACATGCATGATGATGTCACACATACACTGCATTGTTTTGGTTTAAAATGTAGCCAACGTGGCATCAAGGCAGAAACTCTCCAAAGTATGGCTATATTTCACGAGTAAAGATGACACCAGGGCCACCTGTAACACTTGCAAAGCTTCCATTTCTTCAAAGGAGGGAAATCCCTCTAATATGTTCAAACATTTGTCCACACAGCATGTGATTAATTTGCAGGAATGTCACATGTTTGATACGTTACCTAGCGATGCTTATGAATCTAGCTGCAGAGCAAACAACAGGGCGTCGTCCGGACCTGGAACTGGGCGGGGCAACAAACGTCCTGCCCCTCAAATAAAAGTTTCCGAAGGTAGGGAAAAGAAAAATGAGGTGCACAACAGCAGGAGACAGAGGAATTAGTAAAGCGTCTTAAATTTCACTTTTGCTTTGTACGGCTGTATGGTGTCGTTTCTCTCAACACTGAATCCATGACTATGATTTTAAATGTTCCGCCTCTTAATTTCTAAAATATTGTTCATGCTCTGACTGTAAACAATAATTTTCTACCACAACTAACCATCTACTGTCTGCACATCTCACTGAGGAAGAAAAATCGCCCATTAAACTTTAAGGAAATATTGATGTTTATAAACTATATGGACAAAAATATTGGGACACATCATGGCTACATCAATATTAATAATCAATATGATATAAACTGTATGATAATTGTCATTATTATTTTGTATCCCAGACCACTATTAGAAAAGAAACATCTGAATTCAACGAGTCCCAATAATTTTGTCCATATAGTGGATGCTATGAGGCTAACGAAATGTTAAAGTACGGCTGCTTCCAAGTGTAGTATCGAATTCTACTCATATGGAAATGTGTTTTCTGGTGTGTGTGAAGCTCAAATAGACTTAAACAGAGGAAGGAATACATTTGTTGTGTTAGAACTTCAGTGAAAGTGCAACATTCCAGGCTTGAATCAGGCAGATGGTGCAGCATATGAAGACTCTGTGACCCGTTAGCCAACACACAAACAAGAGTTCACGGAAAAACTCAAGACAATTATAGAAGCCTTACGTCTGCTGGGCCAGAAAATGAAAAATAAATGAGTAGCACAACACAAAAGTGTCATGGTTATAACACTATGTTTCTTTATAACATAATGGGATTAATAAAGTATCTATCTATCTATCTATCTATCTATCTATTTCCGTGTTATAACATCATCATTTCATATATCAAGAGATTTGCATGTTATAGCAAGATGTTTCTGCATTGTAGTAAGACATTTTCCACATTAAAATAAGATGTTTTAATGTTATAACAAGATATTGTCACATTAAAATTTGATATTTTCATGTGTAACAGGATGTTTCCACTTCATAGCAAATATTGTTAGATTTTAATGTATAGTAACACAATAGTTCAATATAAAAAGCAGATATTTTCATGCTTTAACTGAATATTTTCCCAGTATACCAACATATTTTTCTGTCATAAATAAATATTTTCTCATTTTAACAAGGTGTTTCCATGGTGTAATAGGATATTTTCATTTTATAACAAGATATTTTTATATAATTCAAAATATTTCCAACTAAGACAATTTTACATAATATATTTTCTATGCTGTAATACGTTATTTCCACACTATAAGATATTTTTGCTGTGAAACATTACATTTTCACATTAAATTAAGTTATTTTCATGTCATAACTGTTTTCCCATTGTACCAAGATATTTTCATGTCATGACAAAGTATTTTCACATAAGACTGTCACATTAAAATAAGATATTTTCATGTTATGACTGAATACCTTCACAATATAACAAGCTCTTTCCTGATTATTAATGTATTTATTTTCTAATATTACAAAACATATTTTAACATAATTTTGTGTAAGTCTAACTTTTCCATTTACAGCATAAAACGTTGTAATAATACACCTCCAAACACACTACCTCCCTGCATACCAATATAATTATTATTATAAATCTGTGAATCTGAATAATAATCAAACTGTTTAATTATCCATGACAGTCGAGTGTGGAAACACAGTTTGTAACTCTCGTGTTTCAGTCACCATTTAAAGGTCGGTTTTCCTTTTTTGTTAAAAGTGGATAACATCGGCTTCAAAACTCTTCAAAAGCGGCGCTAGCGATTCTCTTTCATGTTACTGGAGGCCTTGAAGGATGCACTGTGGTGTAAAAAAAAAAAAAAACATTTTGGAAAAAAAGAGTGAGAGTGACAGCCCTGTGTTTCACCAACTGTCACTCATCTCACTAAATAAATCTCCCTATCACTGCATAGATAATTGCTGTTAGTTTTATCTGGCCCGATCCGTTTGATTGACTTAAATATTAAAATGATGGAGATATGAATATTTAATGTTTCTTGGCACAGGAGAACTCCAGGGGGTTTTCAGGCAGTCTGATGGAAAATACAGACGGGGTGAGACACTATTAATTAAGGTCATTTGGTGTCTTATTGGCTGTTGAGGGGTGTGTTGGTATGAGCGGGGGGGTTGGAGTGGGGGAGGGGGTTGTATTTGCAAAAGTGACAGTTGAAGGTCAGCTGAGATATGAGGTTATCACATGCACCAGGAGTGCCAAATATACGGCCTGTGGGCCAAAACCGGCCCGCCAAAGGTTCCTATCCGGCATGTGGGATGAATCTGTGAAACGATCATAGTTCAGGTTCCACACAGGAACTATTCAATCTCAAGTGGGCCAGACCAGTAAAACACTATCATAATAACCTATAAATAATGACAACTCCAAGTTTTTGTCTTTGTTTTAGTGTAAAAAAGTACAATAACATGAAAATCTTTACATTTACAAACTGTCCTTTCACAAAAAATATGAATAACATGAATATCAGTGAACAATATGAAACTGCAAAAGTACAAAATCTTAAAGGAGTAATATTTTGCTTTTTTAATAGAATTATGCTTTTTCAAACATTTCCCTGTGCTCTACATAAACTGTAAATGCTCTGCTTGGGTCTGAATTCTTCACTAATTCAACTCCACAGGTCCATCTTCAACCCTATTTCTGAGTAATGACACCAAAATGGTCGTTTTGAGCACTGGCCCTTTAAATGCACGAGCCACTTCAGGCCCCGCCCCCTCCAGGTTGTTGGCTGTGTTGTTCTGTCCCGTTCAACCAACAACTGAACATTTCAGGTAATCGACTCAAAGTTTGGACATATTTTCAGTTTTTAAAAAAAACTCTGCTGCTGATAAACAGTTATGTCGTACTTGGAGAAATGTTCGTCAGAAGTCTGGACCTGAAATGTGCAAATGTCTTGATGTAACTAGTTATAGACGTAAGAAATTAAGCAGGAATTAAAACCGGTTGTAGAAATCCACTTGTTTTTTGCCAAAATTAATATAAATATAGCTTTGCAGCACCTGGAGGGTTCAAATTCAAACTGTATGAACTATCAGGGTCCAAATACACAAATAAATGAACCACAGACTAATAAAAGTGGATTTAGATAAATATGAGCCCTTTAACAGTCCATGGTGTCAAACTCATTTTAGTTTTAAACTCTGAAATTGTTCCAATATTCTGTCTGTTACTAAATGTTCTGTGTTTTTGTAGATCCACTGTGATCTGTTAGTTATAATGTACATGTGTAAATAATAAACTGAGGCAGAATATTATTAAAACTACTCTTATTTTTCCAGATAAATTTCAGGGTGTTCATGTTATTCTCTCTCTTTTTTTTTCTTTTTTAATAATAGTTTGTAGATGTGAATATTTTCATCACGTAATTTTAGTTTTTTATTATTTTACCGGTCCGGCTCACTTCAGATCATACTGGGCTGAACGTGGAACCTGAACTAAACTGAGTTGGACACCCCTGACGTACACCGTCACCGCAGAGAGGCCGCCTTCAACGGTCACTATGGAAACAACTGAATTAAACCGAGTGACGCTGTTGTGTTCTAATTCTACACGTTTGTCGGCGAATCGCACCACAACCGGGTTTATCCGAGTCTGGAGCTTCTTCGGAGCCTAATCTGATTTCTCACAATGCAAAAGAAAATAAACACCTTCTTACAGACTCTGGTAATTAACATTTTAATGAAATCAATGTTGTCTTGCGTCTCACTTGTGAAGAAGACAAAGAATCTGTCGAGCCTCATTGGCCGGTCGTTTGATGGCTCGATGCTGTAAGAGACTAATCGTATTGATATTTTAAAACAATAAATAATAAAACATTATATTCTCATCACTCCTTTTATTCTATCTTTGTGTTTTACTTGACGATGCTCTTGAACATTCAATGAGCCCGTTTACATGGTCATAAAAACCCAATAACTGCGAGTAATGCGATAACTGTAATAATCAGATCTGATGCACTCACGGAATGCGTTAATTGGAAAATCCTGGTTTAGATGTTTCAGTCCATTATTGGATTTTTTATGTACATACTTAGTGATGGTACAATCAAACATCCTGTAATTGAAGCATGTGACCTAGAGGAACATTTATTCACAATTCACATGATAATCTGACGTGGAATCCTTAGAATATTCTGTTAACATTTGTGTCCAATGTGTTTTTTTCCACAGTCATTCTGTGTATATTTTAAAGGGTAGAATATTGATTGATTACTGTTCTTGGAGTACATTTGCAGGCTTACCCACTGATTAGCATATTTGGGATTCCTGACTCCTCACTTGCACTAAACTCTGCGCAAACGGGTATTATAGCTTATACATCGTTACTAGTAAGACGTTTGTTATTGTTGCATTGGAAGTCTGCAAAATGTCCTTCCATCTCCCGGTGGCTTAAAGATACCTTGTCTTTTCTATAACTTGAGAAAATTTAATTCACGTTGAGAGGATGTACAGAGAAGTTTTTCGACATATGGCAACCCTTTATTTCTTATTTTACAAACTTAGAGGTACTGCCCGATTGAATGTGTGCCTGTTGTTGTTGTACTTTATAATACATAAGCAACCATTACTTTGTACTGGTCAAAATGAGCTGAGGTGGGTCGGGGTTCAGGGTGGGGGAGTGCATTTTGTTTATTTCATTATACATTAATGAATTATACAGTAATGCAGACGCTAAACCGGTCCGTTGTGGTGAAGAGGGAGCTAAGCCGAAAGGCTTACCGGTCGATCTACGTTCCAACCCTCACCTATGGTCATGAGCTTTGGGTAATGACCAAAAGAATGAGGTCACGGGTACAAGCGGCCAAAATGAGTTTCCTCCACAGGGTGGCCGGGCTCAGCCTTAGGGACAGGGTGAGGAGCTCGGACATCCAGGAGGGACTTGGAGTAGAGCCGCTGCTCCTCCATGTCCAGAGGAGCCAGTAGAGGTGGCTCGGGCATCTAGTGAGGATGCCTCCCGGACGCCTCCCTGGGGAGGTGTTTTGGGCATGAGGAGATGGAAGGAGACCTCGGGGCCGACCCGGGACACGTTGGAGGGATTATATCTCTGGGCTGGCCTGGGAACGCCTTGGGATCCCCCTGGAGGAGCTGGTGGAAGTGGCTGGGGAGAGGGAAGTCTGGGCTTCACTGCTGAGGCTGCTGCCCCCACGACCCGGACCCGGATAAGTGGATGAAGACGAGTACAAGCATTATACATTTACTTAATTTTTTTTCCCTACACTCTAATTAGAGTGCTCTTTCATTTGTTGTTTTTGTATGCGTTCATGTATGTATGTATGTATGCGTGTGTTTGAAAAAAAGGAAGGTAAATTATAATTCTGTGATCAGAAGTGTCTTATTTCTATTCAGTAAAAAATATTGGGAACAAAATGTTAGAATATTTGAATGAATTTAGAGCGCTTATGTGATGTTTGTGTTAGTGATGTTAGCTAACTCCACTTGTGAGCTCAGTCGCCTTCATCTACAACAAAAGAAAATCTTTACTCCGACTGTATAAATTAATGTCTTAATTATCCTTAAAATTGATAATTAATCCTTAAATCTGATTCTCACAGGTCTTAAAACTTCCAGACCCAATAATGCCGCGTTTCCACTACGTGATACCAGCTCAACTCAGGTACCAGGTACTATTCCTGAAAACTGTTTTCATTACAGGATACTACTGACTTTAGAGTACCTGGTCGTCATAGCAACACTGCATGTCGCTTCCATGATGTCTGCTCAGAGAGTTACTGATAAACTCGCTTGTTGTGTCTTGCTACATCAAGCTCACGCTGAATCTTTTCATCGGCCACAAAAGACACAAATGTCTGAACCTCCTGGACCACCCACGGTGTCATGGATTAGCCTATCAATATATTTACTGTAAACTTCCAAATCTTTTTTTTTTTTTTTTTTAAATGGCATGTCGTGCATTGATGACGAAAGTACTAAAAAAGTAATACCGGGTACCAAATTCCAGGTCCTTTTACGTAATGGAAACCGAATCGAGTCAAGCCGGCATAAGTGACATTTGCTTTGAAAATCTTTGTCAAATGTGTAATTAGTTTCCATTTTATAAGATTTTCTTTGTTTGTACACGTGCAGATGTAAAACCACAAAATAAATCCGATTCATATGTATAAATGCACAAGATATCAGAGTACTGGGGGGAAATCCAGGTGTGTTAACCTGATTTCTCATTATCAGATTATACCATTTACTTGAACACTTGAATTATCTAATAACTCCAGAAATCGGGTAGTTATCGGAGTATCACTTACTAGTATATGTAAACAGGCTCAATAACGAGTGAAAAGACTAAGAGGAAGAGGACGAATGGATGAAGTATATGTAAACAGGCTCAATAACTAGTGAAAAGACTAAGAGGAAGAGGACGAATGGATGAAGTCTTGCTTTTCCTTTGAGACCAAAACAAGACTTGTGGCTGCAACATTTCCATCGGTGCAGGACTACAGTGATGTGATATTAATGACATACTATCTATCATGCAGCACCGAGGGCTATTGTGGATTTCATCATCTTCAGTATGTTTTATGCTCATGTTAGTTGGTCTGCTTCATCCACCCGCAGACAAAAAACACTGACATATTCTTATGTATAAGGCTATTTCAGTGTCCTAGATGCATAAAATTAGAAAAGGACGCAAAAAAATATGAGTCCCGGGGGACGCACAGATAAAACTAAATTTACGATCGTTTTTTCCCCCACAAGCGTCAATACAAAAGTCTGTTCGCATTTTCCAATGAGGCAGCTATTTTGTACGTGGTTAGTAGTGCGGTCCGTGCGTACCTCCGTCCCATACATCCGTCTCTCGAATTTCACTCTGTATGCACAGGCCGTATGGATATGCGGCTGCAGGCGCCGATGAAAGTGCTAATACTGTGATGTGAATTTGTCGACCGGTGAAAAGATGCCTCCGAAAAAGAAACTGAAACAACTAGAACTATGGTTTGATGAGGATCTTCCTGGCTGAGGCTGTACAACTGCCAGAGAACTGGTCTGTTTTGACGGTCACGGATTTGGCGCTCCTGATAGCCCTCCCCCCCCGCTGTGTCAACGTCCACATCGAGCCAGTCGAGCCGGTCACAGGCAATGGCACAGTGTCCAAAAGGAGAAATCCAGTGACTGACCTCCAGAGTAACGTGACCATATGCCACTGTTGTGATTTGTCTGTACCACCACTGACCAGTCTGTATCGATCGTATCACCCTAACATGTTTTAAAATTGTAATTCTTTCAGAATATTTACATTTGTTCATTAAACAGTTCAGGAAAATATGGTTGTGTTTCACTTTCTGTGTATGTGTGTACAATAGTGTATATATGTGACATTGTGAATAATTTGATAAAGAAAATGAAGATCATGAAACAAACAACATACTTTTTAAAATTAAAGTTTTATTTTCAGGGCTCGATAGTTTATCAGTGGGACTCAACAAAAAATCCGAAAGACTCTGTCTTTTTTGGTGAGCTGAGTCCCCGGACTCAGTCAGACCAATTTGTAGATGAAATACTGTGTTTCAGGGCAGCTCCCTTTGTATCTTCAGGTCGACATCTGTCAAAACACACAGGCAGTTACATGTCCTGACCACAATAACATGAATATTTCATCTAAACAATATTTTATCTTATTTTTAAAAAAACATCTGTCCACACGCAATGTGACATGATGAAATGTATACAGGTAACACGCCACTTTTAATTGGCGTGTTATCTAAACGCATTATAAGCTTTCCACATGTATGCCACGTCAAATACCACGCAATTAGTGGTTAGGGTTAGCAGTTACGGATATGTAAACCGGAGAGGGCACCTTGACTCTGGATAACGTGTGCTGTGTACAAAGTGATTGGATAATTACATTGTGAAACATTTTTTTGTTGTTTTGTTTTGTGGTGTCACATCTTTGCTATATGTCACAGTATTTATCTTACTTTTTCTGTCAGTTTGAAAGACTAAATAATAAATACATTGATAAAAAAAAAAGATGATGATGATGTTGTCAGTGATGTCATGAACCAGATTATTAAAGGGACAGTTCCCGCAAAGTAACAGGGTGGATAGCAATTTCAAGGACACGTGTAGAATGTTACATATTATTATGAAAATAAAATATAAATGATCAAAATGACTTTTTTTTAATCAAAAAACATCTTGAATATAATGACATCTAAAAAGTATTAAACTAAAACTACTAAAAAGTACCAAAAAGTAACTGTTTTTATTTAAACACTTATCAAAGTCATTAAAGTTAGCAGGGCAGTGTGAGGGACTTGCACAAATCAGGTACATTCACCAAAGGAAAATTGTATAAAATAATAAGATCACATTTATTGATATATGCGTGTTTGCCGATTCATAATATATAAACCGAGAATTTCATATTTTTTTTCAATGTGTTCATGATGATAGTTGGGACACCAAAGGCTCTACAGTCATATTGACCCTATTATTTTATTTTAAGTTACTAAATACATTGGAAGCATTTTGTTTTCTCCAAACTCTGCAGACCTTTATTTAAAAAAAAGAAAAAAAGCCTTGGTAACATTTTCCAACTCTGACCAAGTTTTAACTGTAATGAAATCTAACCATTAAATCTGTTAAAAGACTATTATGAATGATACACTGTACGAGAAACACAATGGAGAGATGTAGATATGAAATATAGTTTTCGACCTTGACATATGTATCTGTTATTTGCAAAACGATACAATAAGAACACTTTATTTCCTGGTGATTGAGTTTATTTTTTTCTATGTGTAATATCACATCTGGCAAGGATCACAGAATGGATGATTTATACGTGACTGTGTGGCATCGCATACATGTTATTTTGTTTATCTACGATATAGAAAATCATCAGCAGTTACCAATTATGATGCAAAAATATGCAGGTGAAAATGGAAATTCCATGTTGATGGTATGTTACGTGTTTGTAGCCAATAGAGAGCAGATGGGATATAACAGTGAGAGGAAGAGGAAGAGGAAGAGGGAGAACAACATACAGCAGATGCACCAGGCTCGGACTGACGATCAAACCCAGGTGCAGCGGTGTAAATATAGTACAGATACAGCGGGACATGTGACCCCAGCATGTGACCCACAAGAGCATTAGTTCACACCTCAAGCCATTACCCCTGACATGGAATCTCTCTAATATTTAGCTAAAATTTGTATCCAGTGACGTTTTTCCTGTAATCATTCTATGTATGTTTTGAAGCGTACCTGTACTGGTCATTCTTACGATATTATTTGTGCTTCGTGTTTTTACTTATGAGCAAGAGAGGCTCAAATTCAGTTAGAAAACAAGTGGTTCCAGGCACAACAAACCCCGCCCCTCACATGTATTGTAGCTCATTTTGGCATCGATCCAGCTGATGTCATCATGTCTATACGTGTGCTGATGTCAACATAGACAAATTTCACCCATTATAAGTAAATGGGGGAAAAAATTGATTTTAAAAAATTCATTTAAAAATTTTTTACTTTGACCTACTTTTCCCAAAACGTAATCACATCTATTCTGGGGCACTTGCAATCTATAAACCCAACTTGGTATGAATTCAGCTAATTGTTAAGACTTTAGCAGCAAAACTAACAAACAAACAAACAAAAACAATACTCCTTCCCTCCCCTTTCGAGGGCGGGATAAAAATCTCCATAAATGCACCACACTGAACCTTTTTATTACATGAATTTCAGACGGTGGCAGAAACTATGGGGGGCAGCCATTGCCGACCAGAAGTGACGTACCATCATTGATTCCAGGTGATGAATCCAAGTAAACAAGCAGCAGTCAGTGTGTGAGATTGAGTGGAAAGCATGCGTTGGCGCTTGTTTGTGTAGCCGTAAGCTTTGCACTCCGCCAGTAATAACTCCTCATAACTCCTGGCCGATAATGTGTCATCTTAGACTGGTGTCTCCTGTATGGGGTCGGTTTCCAGTCCATCTCAGCCCAGCTAATTGGACAAAACAATGAGTCTACTTCATTACCTGTGCTGGAACAGCTTGTGAAGGAGGAAACATGTTACTGACTGACGGAGCAGTGACTTAGTACTCAACAACGCGTACTTGACAATGTGCAATGATGTGAAATTACCAGACAGAACTGCTAGCATTATACTAAGTATTATTTCAAAGCAGGCAGTAATGAAAATTCAATACATTTACCCTTTAAAGGTCGAACATTTTAATGAATTTAGAGCGCTTATGTGAGGTCTGTGTTGGTGATGTTAGCTAAAAAATGAGCTAGCTAACAACACTCTCAGTTGCCTACATCTATAACAAAAGAAAATCCTTACCCCAATTATCTTAAATTAACCTCAAAATCCATAATTAATCTTCAAATCTGGTTATCAAATATCTTAAAAATTCCACAGACACAATAGGTGATATTGCTATATTTGTTTTGTAAGTCTTTGTACAGAATTTGTCAAATGTATAATTAGTGTTGGTCATTTTATCGTAACGGAGATGGGAGTGAGGGAAGCTTCCAACAGTCACTGATGGGTTCAGGTATGAGCTTTAGCAGCTTTAACGTTAGTAACAGAAACATTTGTCATAGATAAATGTAAATGTAACGTTAGTGGACTGAGACATGGTTCAGACTGGTTCAACACAATAACTATAACTAGTTGGATTATTATTTACATGAAATTTGACCAAAGATGCTGTGAAAAACATCCTAAAAAATCATAAGTTTGGCCTCATCAAACCTGCAGATAACCTGCCTGAGTTTCTGAATTTTTCAAAGCAAGTGTTCTGCTCATCTACAGCAGCCACAGAGTGCGATACTAGCAACTTAGCTGATGCTAACATTACCAAATGACAAGCTGCTAGCACAAAACAAACTCCACATAAGCACACGGGAAGGCACAAATCTTACATCTTGAATATTTAATCCCCTTTTTGTCACAATAATTACAATCAACAGGGAATCTAATTAAGTTTACCCGCTCTCGGCTCCACTTCAGCCTGACAGTAAATCTCTCTTGGATATCCCTCGATTGGCGCTTCATGGTTTTTTCATGGTTTCATGGTTTTTCACTGGTCTCTCAGGCCCACTAATCCCTTTGTTGTCATGTGTTCATCTACTACTGTTGATTGTTATCATCAGTATGTTTCTCTTTGTGTGTTTACTGGCTTAAATTTTTGCCTCCAGAAATTAAGATAAAAACAGCCAAACCTCACCAGGAAAATGATACTGGTTGATTTAGGGAGAAGGATTAAAACAGCCAAGTGTGAATTTACAGAGAGCGCTTTCAAAATGTTCATGTAAGTTTATCATTGTGTATTATTTTCTCAGCCTTAACCCTGTAAAGCCTGAACCACTAAGTCATTGACAGAAACTTCCAGTTCTTTGAAACTGAAGCCTTTATTGGTCCTCTTGAACAACCCAAAAATCTTTTTTTTTTTCAAATATCAATTTCAATGTATGATTTTCAATTTTGTATCATATTTGATCCATCGGGTCTCAATGCTCAAATATTATTTTTGAACAAACAAAAACATAATATAACATAAACATGTCTAACAAATTGGTAATTCCTTTTCAAAATTGTCTAAGTTCTGCCTCCTTCCTCATTAATGTCAGTCTTGTGGTGTCACTGGAAAGGCCTCTGGTGAATGAATCCCTCCCCCCGGTGGAGTATCCATGTATTGCATGTGAGAAAAACCTGATTTATACAATTAGATATTGTATAAATCAGGTTTTTCAAGACAAAAAATATCACACTGATCATGTACAGGGCTTCAAAACTCATGTATCAAATATGTTACATTCGGCGTTATAGGGTTAATCAAGTTTGTTTTCTCGTTTCCCCCATTTTAAGCAGTTTTAAGTAGTATTGATGTCCCAAACTCTGACCAGCAGGGGGCAGTCTGGTACCACAACACACTTAACCCTATAACAACAAACGTATCATATTTGATACATGAGTTTTGAAGCCCTCTACATGATCAGCGTGATATTTTTTTTCTTGAAAAACCTGATGTATACAATTAGATACATGCAATATACTGATAATCCACCAAGGGGGAGGACTTCGTTCACCAGAGGCCTTTCCAGTGACACTGCAAGACTGTCACTAATGAGGAAGGAGGAAGACCTTTGACAATTTTGAAAAGGAATTACCAATTTGTTAGACATGTTTATGTTATATTATGTTTTTGTTTTTATCAAAAATAATAATATTTGAGCTTTGAGACTCAGTGGATTGAATATGATACAAAAGTGAAACTCATACAAGGAAAGTGATATTTTAAAAATTTTCTTTTGCTCCAGTTTCAAAGAACTAGAATTTTGTTAATGATTTAATGGTTCAGGCGTTACAGGGTTAAATCTACCAAAACCACCAATGAATCAATGCTAGACTCAATGCAGACGGTATCACTCATTGAATAAAGTATAAAGCTCATTGTTCACACACATCTGTATTATGGTATCATCAGGTTTTATTTTGGCAGTTGCTCAAAATAACTGTCTTCTACTCTTCACGTGTTGTGTCAGCTGATAGTTTACATTATAGCTCTGTTATTAGATAGGAAAAAAAAAAAAAAAAAAAAACACAATAAAACCACAAATCACCTGCGTTTCCTGTAAAGAGCTGTTTGGAATTGTCCAAATTCGGTCAGAATGTAAATGTTCCATCATCGGTTTCCTATTCATGCTCTGGTTTCACCTGCTGTCAAAACACATGTGTTAGGTTAACGCTCCTATCACTGCCCTTGACTGAGGTACTGGCTTTGATCTGGCCCTGGTCCATGATCCGCACACAGACCTCGTCTACTGCTCTTAATGAGATGCCCTCAGTGGCTCTGGGATGGGTTAAATGAGGAGAATGAATTAGCCAACGGGGACAACCAAGGTGAACTTCAACGGTCATGATATTTTTTTTTCAGTTCAATTAGTAGTATTTGGAATGGATGAATGACTATGATTATTTTTAACATATAAAAAGCAGAATAAACCCACTAATAGCAGCAAATATCCAAAGCAAATTAACAACACAAGACAGCTACAAGAGAAATGTATACTATTATACAAAACAAATATTTAATACAATTTTACTTATTTATTAACACCCTTTATCACAATGCCACACACAACCTATA
>JAPQRP010000024.1:35959041-35982614 GCA_037367295.1 Apogon hyalosoma | reverse complement strand
GAGAGAGAGAGAGAGAGAGAGAGAGAGAGAGAGAGAGAGAGAGAGAGAGAGAGAGACCCCCGTCTTATAAGCCTCTTGAGTTAAATTAATAAATTAGCACATCAAATAAATAAAAATGCACAAAATAGTCGGCAACATGAACAAAAATAATCGACAAAATGAACAAAATAACCAAGAAATTTCGCAAAAATTAATAAAATAACACACCAAACAAATAAAAATGCACAAAATAGTCGGCAAAATGAACAAAAATAATCACCAAAATGAACAAAATCGACAAAACAAACAAAAATAATTGCCAAAATGAACAAAATAATCACCACGGATTAGCGGGTTACTTGTGAACCCCTGGTATCAGGTTGGGGTGGGGGAGATACGGCTCCCATACTATTACATGACGTACCTAAATCTGTAAGCCGGGGGTCCGTCTGGGGGGTCGCTGACGCACCCCTCTCAGCTTTCTCATTCCAAACACCCCGCAACAATGTCGCCCATGCACCCCCGATGTGTTGAGGAAACTCTTCATGTGTGTCTTTCTTCAATTCCTGCAAGAATGTCAGCTTTGTGTTCAACTGAACAGGCCCAGGTTTCACACTGAGTCCGTAAATTGAGACTAGATTTGGATTATATTTTCAATAAATATACTTTTTGTGACATTGTGGTTTGGTGGTGTGCCTTGTGATTTTTCTAAAGTAAAATATGTGCCGTGGCTCAAAAAAGTTCGGAAACACAAACTTGGAACTGATAACGTTTCACAAGAACAGACCAGAACTCGTATTGAGAAACGCGGAGCATTACACTCAGTAAGTGCAATCATCAGAATCAGAATACTTATTGGGGGGAACTATGGGGTGTTACAGTCACTCCATTCAAGTATAATAAAAAAAGTAGCAGGAAAGAAATTAATACAACAGAAGAGAAAGAAATATATACAAAATATATACACATATAAAGCTCTACATATACAAACATCCATCTATCAAATATACTCATTAAAACACTATTAAGACACAAAATTAGATCAGCTGTTTGCTATGTGTTTATCAGTGGATGTTATGGCAGTTTATGAAGATGTTCTTTTCTGTTTTTTTTTTAATGTTTGGTCCAGGGAAGATACCAAATTCATCTTTTGAATTTTAAGCTGAAAAAGTTTGGGATCCCCTGCTTTATATGAATAAAACTTTATATAAATAACCTGATACCACAAACGTATATAGAAAAGGCCCAAATCGCTGCATAAAAATTCAGCCCAACGCGGTAATGGAAATGTCTGATGCTGAAAATATCTAATACCTGACTGGTGCAGGTTGAGGTAACCTGTCTGAAAAAAGATGATTATTTACTCCAGTGACGTGCAGACAGACAGACAGACAGACAGACAGACAGAGCTAGAGCCGGATTTAACATCATTAGTTAGCCCACGTATCGCCCTAAAGCTGCAGAGATTTGCAGCTCTGATTAACAGTCTGCTACCGGAGCTGGTTGAGTGTTTGTATGATTGTGTTGGGTTGCGTTATCTTCTTTGTGAGCGGCGTGTCATGTAGAGCAGAAAGCGAATACGCCAAGTGACGAGACAACACTCTGACAACTGTTTCGTCACAGTCTGCAATGCCTCTCATTGGGCTTTGTGTCGGTTTATTTGGTTTTGTTTTTGTCTGTGGCTCATATTTGGTGTTGCAACCTCCTGAAGGCTCACTCTGTGCTTCCACATATTGTATCCACTGACCAGTCCTGGCAGTGAATGTGTGGATTGGAGAAAGTGTGAATTTGTGTTTTGTATTATTTCAGCGTCCATAAACAGTGGGAGTGCTGGAGGTATCGGGCAGCTTTCTGTTAAACCTTGATAGTCCTCAATAACCCACAGCGAATTTATTTGTATTTTCAGCACAAATATATTTTGTGCAGTTGATGCTTTTTTGTCAGTTGTTACCCTTGTTGTTTTTCCATTTTCTTAAGAGAACAAACAGACCAGTCCTCCTTCATCATCATCTTTTTATTATTATTATTATCATTTTATTTATTTCAGTGGTGGCCTGGCTCATTGTTTCCGAAGAAAGAAAGTACAGGAAATAGATTTATCTCACAAGAGTCCATAGAACTATAGAAGGTTAAATATACTGAAACAAAGCAACACCTCGTCCTCCTGCTACACAAAAGTGAAGCCAAAATGTCATCTTCCTTTTACAAATCTACCACTTTATAGTTAAGACATGCAGGTTAATCTGTATATTATGTCACTATCCACCTGTTTAATTAATACTGTATATTGTAATGTTTATTAATCTGTATACAGGGTGTCCCAAAAAATTTGACATTTTATCACCTAATAATTTGAAATTTGTTTGCTCTTTTTTGCTCAAAAAAGTGGAATCATTTTTATTGTGGTGCTTTCAGGAATAGACATGCCGTTTACTACGACAGAAAAGGCGTTCTGTGTATTGAAGTACGCCCAAACTCAGTCAAATGTGAATGCGCAACATGAATTTGTTAGAAAATTTCATAAACCAGCGCCAACAGGAAAGCAGATTTGGACGTGGCATAAGACGTTTCAAGAGGAAGGCCGTTTGTGTCAGAAAAAAGGAACATTATAACATTACCGTCCGCCAATTTTCACTTGCTCCATTGGCAGACTTTTTATTTATTTATTTTTTTTTGCTTAATTCAAGATTTTTTTTTTTTTCTTAATTAAAGCAACAAAATCTGCCAATGGAACAAGTGAAAATTATCTTGGGAAGATTTCGTGAAATAAGATTTTCCAGATCTTTTGTCTAAAAATCAGTTCTTATATCTCATTGAAAAGTTACTCTTTAGGTGATTCTGTCTTATTTGAAGTGTGATGAGATGTTTTGTCTAGAAATTAGGAAAAAGATATTTGGTAAGAGTTAGATTTTTTTCCAGTGTGATGCCCAATTAAATGATGATGGAGATTTAATACACAATTAGACCCCCCCCAAAAAAAAAAAAAAAAAAAAACAATCACATAAAAATTCAGCTAGTTCTCCCACTGAAATTAGTTGGCTACCATTAGCTACTAGCTGCTAGCTAATGATCCATGCATTCATTTATTCACTCTTTACGCTCATTAATGCCGTTTCTTGCTTCACACGCATGTTGAATAGAACTTAACCACTGTGAAACAATCAGTTTAATTCTTATTCAGTTGCCTTTGTACAAAATTACTGTCATTATTTTATTTGTGATAACTGTCATCATTCTCCAGTATCTAAAAGTTTTGTAAAGCTAACAGAGATGACATATTTTATAAATATTACATGATTTTGCACTGTTAGACTGGCTTATTTTTGGATTTTTCATCAGTGCAATATTTCAGTTATGAGTAATTTATCATGCTATATTTATCCAGTTTTCTTACAATTGTTTTTGGTTAAAGTACATGGTTTATTTTGATGCTACAGTGGTGACAAAGTACACATTCTCACCAAAAACAAAGGGAAAATGTTGTTGGGTATGACAGGTCTCCAAATTTACCACGACATTGAGATGGTTGGGTCATAATTTGGTGTGAACAACATGAAAGCATGGCTCCATCCTGCTACGTATCAACAGTTTAGGTGTTTTTTTTTTCTTTTGGCCTGTTAGCACCAGTTTGCTTAACCACACAGCCTGAGTATTGCTAATCACATCCATCCCTTTACAAACACAGTGTACAGATTTCTTCTGATGGCTACCTCCAGCAAGATAACAAGTCTGGTTACAAAGCTCACATCATCTAAAACTGTTTTCCTGAACACGACAGTGTCCGCTGTGCTTAAATGGTCTCCACGATCACAAGACCTCAACCCTGCAGAGCTCCTTTGGGATATGGTCAAACAGGAAATTGACATCATGGATGTGAAGGCAACAAATTAGCAGCGAGTGTGTGATGCTGTTGAGGCAATATTTATTTATTTAGTCATTTATTTATTTTTCACCTTTAACGCAAAGATCCAGTGTTACTTTTGTAGCAGCTCCCAAATGAATTATTCTCTATATTTAACATTTCTTAAGTGATTTATCAACATTTATTGCAATATTATCTTCTTTATTTGGCTTTTTTTTTTCAGTAAAAATCAGTATTTTCCTATATTTAATTAACTGATCATATCGATGTTCATAAAAGCTCAGATTAAATTTGAGGGTTATATCAAAAACAGAGGAAACTGAAGAAAAAGTGACTTTTTCAGTCAAATCTATCATTAATTGAACATAAATCCAGTGTGTCCATCCACTGTCATTGATCCAACTCCATGGGTTTTACTGGTGAATCAATGTTGCAGAAGATGACGGCGTTTCCATGGTATTTTATACCAAGTATTTACATGTATTGACAGGATTAGTGGATCAACAGGTATTAACATTTACATAAGTAGATGGTTTAGGTCACTGGTGGATGTTTGGGTCTTTATGGGTTAACCAGGAAGTCCAATTAAGATTAGAAATCTGTTTTGCAAGGGAGACCTGGCCAAGGTAGCAGTCATACAAAGTCCAAACAACACAAAACACATGATACACAATGAACAACAAAACACAATAACAGATATTACACCATAATGGCATTGAGAAAAACAGTGACATTCCTCCTTCACTGCATTCTCCATGAAACTTTTAAAATCATTAAGGAGCGATATTTTGCTTTTTTCAATGGAATTCTTCATTTTCAAACATTTCCCTGGGCTCTACATAAACTGTAAATGCTCTGCTTGGGTCTGAATTCTTCATTCATTCAACTCCACAGGTCCATCTTCAACCCTATTTCTGAGTAATGACACCAGGAAGGTCATTTTGAGCACTGGCCCTTTAAATGCACATGAGCCACCTCAGGCCCCGCCCCCTCCAGGTGGTTGGCTGTGCTGCTCTGTCCCGTTCAACCAACAACTGAATATTTTAGGTAATCAGCTCGAGGTTTGGACATATTTTCTGTAAGGACTATACAACCGCTGCTACTGATGAACAATTATGTCGTACTTGTTCGTCAGAAGTCTGGACATTATATGTGCAAATGTCGTGACGTAACTAGTTATAAAACGTAACAAAGTAAGAAGGAATTGAAACGGGTTGTGTGAGAAGGTGAAAGTGTCCTCCCCTCCTCCAGCTCTGTGTGCTTGGCTCCACCCCCAGAGCCGTATTGAATTAAATGAATTAATATAAACGCTGATACAAATTGATATAAATTATGAATATTTAATTATTTAACCCATTTTTACTGTTACTGTGGCTGCCTCTGCCACAGTAATAACAAATTAGACTATTAGTATTATTACTACATTGTTTTGTCATTATTATTATCGCAATAATTTGCGCTCTCCCTTTTTCTTTCTCCCTCTCTCACTTTCATTCCCTTTTCCCTATCGTCCCTCATCAATCTGTATTGTGTAGTTGCTCTTTACGTTTCTTATCTTTTTCATTGTAATATGATGTTGTTATTATTGTTGTCTTTTTTTGTTTGTTTGTTTACTAACTCGATTTGTCTTTGGTTTATTTGTTGTTATTTTTTCCCCCTTTCCACTGATTGTCTCATTAACTATATAACTATAAAAATTTTAAAAAAAATTAAAAAAAAAAAACACTTGGAGGAACATAGATCGAAACTACTACAGTTAACAGATACATTACTGAGGTACTTTGAGAGTTCACCCAGCACAGTTTTACAGATAAATAAGAACCAGTGTTTTTGTCTATGAGTGGTTGATGATGTCCAGCCCACTACTGAAATGAAAGGTAAAGAAGCAGGATATCCTGAAGCAAAACCTCTGAGGATTGATGAGAAGGTTAAGGGGATCTCCACCCAGCACCAGCATGTGGTACCTAATGAAGTGGACAGTGGTTATATGCACGCATACACATGGTAATATTAGTGAAATATTCGTTTTCATTAGTATTGTAAGCAGCTTATCAGGAAAATAGAGCAAAACCAGAACAGCGGGGAACTGGATATTAAAGCTTTAGAGATTTAATACATTCTGTAGCAATAACAATGCTATATTTATGCAATATTCATCAAAATTAAATACACTATTTTTAAATAAACCTGGTTCATAGGTATACATAGTGTTTTACATAGGTATACACACTGTTTTTCTAGGAAATACATACTGTCAAAACTGTAAATTTCACCTATTCATATTTTATTCAGTTTTATTTTTTATTTTGTTAGTCTACTACTCTGTACTCTTATGTTAATTTGTTAAATTGTATATTTTTAAAAAATACATTTACATATTTTCTTATCTTATTTGTTTTATTTTTTCAATTTTACATTCACTCTATTCTTATTTCTGTAGTACTGGTGTTCATGGATAGTCCGTCCAATTCTGTTCTGTTCTATTCTGTTCTATTCTATTCTATTCTATTCTATTCTATTCTATTCTATTCTATTCTATTCTATTCTATTCTATAACTTCTTTATCAGGAAAACAAATGCTAACACACTGTTGCCCCATTGACTAAGATCGATGATGCAAGGCTTTAGACCCGGAGGGAACCACTGGAGGGAATATTTGTACTGGCATTAACCATTTTTGTTTACAGTCAGGTTCAAAGCTTCCGTTAAATGTCCTGGTAGACCGAACAGCCCATCAAAATAGAAACAGATGGAATATCTGGGACACAACAGTCCCCTTGTGATCATTGCCAGTGGATTTTTGTCATCGTTCTTCAAGACTTTTGTTAAACAAGCAAAAAGAGCGTCAAGTATTCGACAAAAGCAACCTCAGTATCCTGGAAAAACAGTCGTGGTTAGCTGTGAAATATCACCAAACTATACAAACAGCTTAATAGTCATTAATTATTCATCACTACTAAGCCAACAATTGCTCTCAGTAGATGCAAGAACATGTTCTAGTCATGCAATTTTAATTTGGCTATATATGTACACTAGTTAGCTTCAGAAATTCCAGACACCTTGTACAAATGACAACATTTACAAACCCTTTTAATCTATAGAAAACAGATAAAAGCATTGAATGGATTCTCTAAAGATGCACAAAGTTGATGCCTGTTTTAGTACAAGATCCTACATGTAATTTAACCCTGTAAAGCCTGAACCATTAAAGAGGTCATATTTAGCTAAACCCACTTTTATTAGTCTTTGGTTCATTTATTTGTGTATTTAGACTCGAATAGTTCATACAGTTTGAATTTGAACCCTCCAGGTGCTCCAAAGCTATCTTTAGATTTATTTTGGCAAAAATCGAGTGGATTTCTACAACCTGTTTTAATTCCTGCTTAATTTGTTACATTTTATAACTTGTTATGTGACGACATTTGCACATATAAGGTCAAGACTTCAGACAAACGTTTCTCCAAGTACGACATAATTGTTTGTCAGCTGCAGCGGTTGCAGTGAAAACTGAACATATGTCCAAACTTTGAGCCGATTACCTAAAATGTTCAGTTGTTGGATGAACGGGGCAGAGCAGCACAGCCAACAACCTGGAGGGGGCGGGGCCTGAAGTGGTTCATGTGCATTTAAAGGGCCAGCGCTCAAAATGACCTTTCTGGTGTCATTACTCAGAAATAGGGTTGAAGATGGACCTGTGGAGTTGAATGAACGAAGAATTTAGACCCAAGCAGAGCATTTACAGCTTATGTAGAGCCCAGGGAAATGTTTGAAAATGAAGAATTCCATTTAAAAAAAGCAGAATATCAGACCTTTAAATCACTGACAGAAAATTCCAGTTCTTTGAAACTGGAGTCTTTATTGGTCCTTCTGAACGAACTCAAAACTTTTTTTTTTTCAAATATCAATTTCCATGTATGAGTTTCACTTTTGTATCATATTCGATCCATTGGGTCTCAAAGCTCAAACATTATTATTTTTGAACAAACAAAAACATAACACAAACATGTCTAACAAATTGGTAGTTCCTTTTCAAAATTGGCAAAATTCTGCCTCCTTCCTCATCAATGACAGTCTTGTAGTGTCACTGGAAAGGCCTCAATTCCACCCCCCTGGTGGATTATCAGTGTATTGCATGTATCTGATTGTATACACACTGCAAAAATCAAAATCTTACCAAGCGTATTTTTCTCATTTCTAGTCAAAATATCTCCTCACACTTAAAATAAGACAGGATTTTTTTTTGCTAAATTTAAGAAGAAAAAAAAAAAAAAGAAATCAGCCAATAAAACAAGTGAAAATGATCTTGGTAAAATTTCTTGAAATAAGATTTTCCAGCTCTATTGTCTAAAAATAAGTTCTTATACCTCACTGAAAAGTTACTCTTTAGATGATTATGTCTTATTTTAAGTGTGATGAGCTATTTTGACTAGAAATGAGAAAAATACACTTGAAAAGATTTAGATTTTTTTTCCAGTGTATCAGGTTTTTCAAGATAAAAACTATCACACTGATCATGTAGAGGGCTTCAAAACTCATGTATGAAATATGATACGTTTGGCATTATAGGGTTAAAGTATTTCTGAGCAAACACACTCATTGACATGCATTTCACACAGCCTTCCACCAATAGAAGTATTGCACAGACAGGACAAAAGAGAAACCCAGATGAGTGTCCTCCCCATCTCATCCTCTGAACTCTAAGTACAGTCATGCTCGGCTCTCGCTCGATAACATTTCTGCTTCCACTGCCCTGTGGTTGAACCTCAGTAACATTTAATAGCCGCTGAACTGATGAAGAGCCGCTGAGCCACGCCGCTCAAACTCTGCATGCCCATTAAGTGAAGACAGAGCGAAAAAGAAGAAAGAAAAGGAAGGGGTTGGGTGAGGATAAGGAGGCATGAAGATGGAGATAAAATGCAAACTAAATAGACTATCTGAAAAACATTACACACCTTGGACAGCTTCGGACAAACTAATTCACCATAGACAGGCGGCGAAATTAGACGAGGGAGATGGTAAAGATGGAGAGAAAACACAGCGCTCTAAAGTTGGGAGAAAGGCTTTTAACTTGGAGAGCTAGGAAAAAAAAGAGATTTACTTGAGCAGACACTAGAATGGGCTGAATAAAATTCTAGGGGATGAATAAGAAGTGTGCTAAGTTAGAGCGGGCGAAAAATCAACCCCTTGCCTCGTGTCATTTCGCTCGCATCGAGTTAAATGACATCAGTGTGCAATGCATCGGGCTTCGTCGCTGACAGATTTCACCGTATCTGGGTCAGTGGTGTCCCGTTATAATGGCTTGTTTCATTTGCCTCCTGTCCCTCGGGTTCGCAACCATATAGAAAGACTTTTTTTTTTCTTTTTAAATCACATTTGTGCTTAATGTCTCCACTCCACCACCTGTAAAAGACAGGGGCAGTGATGAATTAGTTTCATTTAAATTTGATAAGTAGTCCTGGCTTTTATTTTGGCTGCTTTTCCTTCGAATAACAGATTGGGGAAACTTGGTGAAAATCGCCGGTATGTTTATTGGAGTAAGTAAGTCTTCGAGGAGCATGTGGTGAGGAAAGCTAATGCTATTCTCTCCAGCACCGACAGCCCCTGGGTGCCAATTTAGGTGTTAATACAAGACTAAAAGAACCAGTCGCTGTTGGAGATCGCTTTATTTTAACATGTACCGGGCTTGTTTAAGTATGCAGTGTAGTAATTTTTAAAGAAGTT
Source organism: Apogon hyalosoma (assembly GCA_037367295.1). NCBI lineage: Eukaryota > Metazoa > Chordata > Actinopteri > Kurtiformes > Apogonidae > Apogon > Apogon hyalosoma. The sequence goes on along the minus strand of JAPQRP010000024.1, from coordinate 35,973,052 downwards.
TAACACTGGTTTGCATGTGATGATTTTTTCCGTTTTTTTATTATTTATATAGTGTTTTATTTATTTGCTCGTGCGTTCCCCGAGCCCTGTGTGCAAACTACATTCTGTTATCCGCCAACACACGTGAATGCAGTCGAACTGAAGCCGAAGTCTTGTCAAAAGTCTGCAGCCCATCAAATGTTAATGAAATTGTCTCATATAGCCGGCGATTGAACGTGTTAAATAAAGAAAACACTGTGAATGGGATGCTGCCCTGAATGGTGAGAGGAGCCGATATCTCCGGAGGAGGAAAAATAAATAGTGCATGAGGCTGAGAGCCCCTCAGTGACTTCACATGGCCTTTTCTCGCAGATGTTGATACACTGATATTAGGAGACGTTAAGCAATTTCCGAGAGAGAGGCGACGGCGGCATTCATCGAAATTTACCAGGAAGGAAGGATCATGAGTTCATTAATTGGGATGATTCACTCTGGGACCGAGCACAATAAGCAGCTGTGCTTTTACATCCCGTTAAACGTGCAGACAAATGTGGACTCGTCAGCATCTGTGACTGCATGCTGCTGTTTTTCTCTTACCTGTACAAGTTTGAAGGTTGAGCGGGGGGGGATATGAAGATGTTTCTGTTGTTCCATCACATGGCCCTGCCAAGCTGGGGCTTTTGTTCCTTGGCAGCATGCCACCCCACAAGCCACTGCCAGAGGAACTGTGTCAGGGCCCGCTCAGTTTGGTTTGTAGACAGGGAACGCGGGTAATAATCCATTCCATTTGATAGCTTTCTGGCAGGATTTTGAGTGGCTGTCACAGCAACTTAAGAACAGATTTCCTGTCAAAACTGAAATATTATGTATATCACCACCCATCTATTAGGGCACATGTTTCACCCACGCTCTGGGCTCTGCTGCTCTGTGTTAACGGAGCTATTTATCCACAATCTATGACCGGTCTGGTATGTGTAGCTTCAGCAAGAAAGTTTGCAGTGAAAGAGAAACTTACGCAACGCAATTCGTCACTCTCCTGAACAGGGGGTGACAATCAAATAATCTCACCTCTAAAAAGTCAATTTTAATTGTACTTAATCCATAAAGACCCATTGCTACTTTTGGGGCAGCTCCCGCATGAATTTTTCTCTCAATTTAACTCATTACAACCTGTCATCCCTGACACACTCTGGCCATATGCAGTTTGGACCGCTGCCTTTCACTGTTTAGATGTCTGACCTTGTGAAGTGTGCCGCTTCTGGTCTTGCTCCAGAGTCTTATAGACATTTTTAGTCCTAATGAGCCTTTCCTGGTTAAGTTGAGTTAAAAAAATAAAAATAAAAAAATCACCTTGTAGGTCAAATGCATTCTATTCATTTTTCAGATCATGCCTTGGAAATGTCACAGACTCACTTTGTGTTCTATTATTTTCTTCCGAAACCTGCAGGATGAATCTGGTATGCTATCACACACATGCATGTATACAGAGATCTAGATAAGGTGCTGCCAATTCCCCCAGTGCCCACTCACTGTACTGCAGCAAAAAAAAAAAAAAAAAAAAATTCCCTGCGGCCCAAAAAAGTATTTTCTTCATAGACTGCAATGATAAAAGATATACCTGTAAAAGTATTCACAAAAAAAAAAAAAAAAAAAAAAAACGTCTAAATGTGTATCATGCAAGTAAGACAGAAGCCAGAGACTTTTTTGGCTTAAACACAACAAGGAGCAGCTTCCCATTCTTGCTGCTGTTGAGAAGCAAAAGTGAGCCACTGAACTCCGGAGCATGAACATGAGGTTTTTTTGTTTTGTTTTTTTTTTTCAGAAAAACATGCCAAGTCCTTTACAATGAAATCAGTCTACAACAGGGGTGTCAAACTCATTTTAGCTCAGGGGCCATATACAGTCCAATATAATCTCATGTGGGCCAGACTAGTAAAATAACAGTGGAAAAAAGTAAAATAAAATATTGAAAATGTTTGCATCTACAAACTATCCTTTCAAAAATCTGAATAACATGAACCTGAAATTTCTTCAGAAAAAAAGGAACAAGTTTACCAATATTATCCCTCCAATATTATGCCTTAACACTAAAACAAAGAGGAAAAAATTTTGAGTTTTCTTTTTTTTAATTGATTTCCAATAAACATACATAACACATCAACACATATCCCACTAACTGCACAATAAAATGCACACTAACCTCACTGCGTACACACAAAAAAAACAGTGTAAGGGAAAAATAAAATAAAAATAATAATAAAAAATAATCATCATCATAAAAAATCATACTGAAATCAGACTGAAGTATCCTCTACACAGTCCTGCATTAGAGAAATGGCAATGTGTGTCACATTAAAAAAGTTAACCTATGTAATTAGGGGTAAAGCACAAGAATTCACAGAGGTGTGGACACCCTTAATGGACTTTCTCAAGCAATAATACATTATACTCATCTGTAAAGCTATTAAGTGTGACAGCTTCTTTTTCTTCTTTGTGTGTGCCATTATTATTGAGTTTTCATTATTAGTAGGTTATTGTGATAATATTTTACTAGTCCAACCCACTTGAGACCAAAGTGGGGCTTTATATATCCCCCTAAACTAAAATGCATGACTGCTAATATCTTCAGTGCATTCCACAAATTCATCCCATGGGCCTGATTGGACCCTTTGGCGGGCTGGTTTTGGCCTCCAGGCTGTTGTCATGGATGAAGGCACAAAAGACAGTTGCCAGTTCAGAAATGGAGTTGGCTAACCTTAACAAATGACGAGCTCACAATACAAAACCTCCAAAAAGTCCAACGTAAACTTCACAAAAGTGCACCGGCATGCGGGAAGCATCTGTACTGACAAATGAAGGTCTGGTTTGTACCACCAAAGTTAGTAGCTCTTCTTCAACGTCAGTTGGTCTGGCTAGTCGTCGCTTGTGATAGCTGGGCATTAATGGGAGAGCTATGTGACCTGTAGGGCCGCCAGTTGATTGGTTTGCCACCATTGATATAGGTTATCAGTAAATAAAACACCAAACCAGCCCCGTTCTCAGTCATGTTGCTGATAAGCAGAAGAGGTAGGTGATTGTGGGTGAGTTCAATAAGGATAGGGCTGTTTTTCCTTGAAGGATGTTTAGGCAGCTGTTATCACATTAGCAGGTTCCTAACATCGACACTTTTAGTTTATGTTCCAAATTACTGCTGCCTGTAATCACCACCTTATCACCACCCGCATGATCCTAGGAATGAAATTGATCCAAGGTGAGGGGTCAGACTGATTCACCGCAACCCTTGTGAAGAAAATAACCACCAGGAATCATCTGGAGTAGAGTGACTACTGGAGCCAGACCTGAGGGAGGGGCTTGAATACAAGGGCTTGGAGGTGAGGCTTTCAACAATAGCCCCTTTTACTTCTGTTACGGGAATATTTCGCCTTTATTCCAGAACGACGTCTGTGTGAATGAAATGGTGGGATCATTTGGTCCCACCTTTATTGTGGCTTTGTAATGTCTCTGAAGGTAATAACAGAGCCATGATAAAGGTGGAATCATGATTTCGGAACGCTATGTAAAAGGAACACCTCTTGTACAGCAACCAAGGTCTCGTTTTGATGACGTATTGCGTGTGCAATCCCCGAGCCAGGGGGATTTCAAAATGAGTACAGTAAAAAAAAACAAATCAATACAACCAGAAAGATGTCGAAGTGGGGAGATGCTGACATCCACGAGCTGTGGTCACTCTGGGCAGAGGACTCTATCCATGCTAACATTTGTGGAACAGTGAAAGACAGGCCGACTCTGGAGCGGTTAGCAACACCGCTATGCTCAGGGTATTTCCGACGCACAAGTTATACGTCACACTGTACGCTGTGTCACCGCCCCTTTGATTCCGGAACGCAGGTCCGCTGTGTAAAAGTCCAGCCTGTCTCACCCCTGTTACTCCTTTGGCTTGGCTGTGGAAATCAGTCAATGGTGAAAAACAGTGAGATCACCATCTCACCTTTTTTCTGGGATGTCTGTGTAAAAGTGGCTCATGAGATCCAGTGAGTTGATGTGATCCTGTTCTCCCACAGGGTAGGATGCCTACTGGAGGCCTCCCTGTTCAGGTGTTTCAGGGACGTCCTACTGGGAGACCCCGAGACAAACCCAGGACTTACTGGGGATGAGCGAGGGAAGTCCCCAGTCCTGTGACCCCGACTCCTATAAGCAGAAGATGCACGGATGGTTGCAAATTCATTTTTATTGTGGATCTACCTTTGAATTTATGTCTCTTAAAATGTTAGTTTTTTTCTGTACTGTAGAAATGAGCAAATAAGTGAAAAATCGCAACATAAAAATCTGGTATTTACCCTAAAACAGTGGAACTGGGATATAACTTATCTACAAAAAAACTAATTTAGTTAAGTTTTAACATAATCCCCTCAATATTGTCTAATTTGTGGAATTGTAGAAGATGTGTCACAATTTCTCTTTCTTTCCAGGAGAAACTCCCTCATGTTCTAATTGCACAGCCCCCCAGAGTTTTGGCCTGCATGATACCCCTGAATCGAACTAATTACGCCTTCTGACGCTACTGTTTCACCAGGCACTGATGTAGAAATACAGATACCTGTCTTACATGTTGGAAGACGCAGGGTGAGTATCAAGATCTGCAATTGGGGTCAACAACAAAACAGCCCCTTAACAGGTGTTTAGTCGAATTAGTCTAACAACACCACCCGGAGGCTTGGTGCTAAATTCCACAGTGCTGCCCCTCCACCTCAATTCACTCTAAGCCGGCAACAATTGCACAGGTAATAACAATCACAACAACATTAATCTCAATAACAGTAGGCTAATGGAACAGCTGACCGTGCTGGAAACAGCACATTTGTCAGTTAAGAAACCACATGGAACCGACGAAAACCAAAGGCAGAGCTCAACTACTAAATGGTTTGGGCTCAGCAGTAATTACCAAAATAAGAGTGTTCATTTATGCAATTCATCAACAGATAATGGGGGTTTGACAGTGGACAGCCTAGCTCTGCATGTTGACAAACAAAAAAAAGACAAAAAACAAAGCATCAATACAGTAGTCTCAGAAACATATATAGTGCATTTTGCTAAAACATCAATACACTTGCAGAGCTGTATGGTTGAATGAGCACCTATCCTCCATGACTGCACACTCAGGCAATCTTTGGAGGCCCACCGGTATTCATTAAAACCAGAACGAGCATCTGAACACAACACAGGCACAACCTCAGACCTCCTCAATTAGCTGCCATCCAGCTTCTCTTCCTGGTGGTTTCTGAGGTTATACTGTTTCAGAGAAATAAAGTGACTCGAGAGGAATCCGGGCCCCAAACAGGACAATGTGATCTCACTGCATTTGCTTCTGAGGCGGCAGGTTTTTTTAACGGTTTGTCCTAGTTGTTGCTGCCTCTGCTTTTGTGCGGCTCCCTGCATTGTTGAGGCCCTCAAAAGCATCACAAGAATCACATTTAAGAAGGGTTTTATAATTACAATTTCAACAAGGACACTTCAGAAAAAGAACCAATTGATAGATTCTAAGGTCACAAGGGTCTCCACTTACTCCGTTATTTTATTCTCTCATAAGGGTTAGACAAAAAAGTTTGTTCAAATCTAACTTATCCATAAATGAACACAAGCAGTGTCACGATGCACCCAAAATTAAATTATTATAACTCTAAGGGTTAGTATACCGATTTTTCAGGGTCTTTTATTCATACAGAGACCAATAAGAAATACGTGAAACCAACATACATTTGCAATAAAAATTTAAATGTCGATAGAATTGGACTTCACAATTCCCTAACATTAAATAAAGAACAATTCAGTAATATTTCTGCCATATTTGCTGTCAGTCTTTAAAAAGAATGATAGGGATTGTAATTAGGGTGGTGGGTAGGACATTTTTCAACACCAAAAAGTCGTGGTTTTTTACATCAATTTATTTCATTAGAATTAAAATAATCCAACAATAATCATATAGAGAAATCATTAAATATCAGTTGACGTCTATGGAAATCATGTACATTGAAACTTTACTGTATTTAACCATATTCATTCACATCCTTCTCTCTTAAGCTGGATTTATGGTCGTGGATAGCTCTGCATGACGTAGCGTTATGCGCTCTCGCACTCAAGCATACTGGAGTGGCGTCGTTTTGAGAAAGTGTTGTAGTTTCCACTCCTAAAAGGAAGGTGGCAGTAGTGCTGGTATCAGCTGGTTATAAAGATGAAACTCCACTGGGCGGCGTTTCCATGGTTTCAATATCTTCTGGCAGGCATTTCCTGTCTTACAGCAACAATGGCCGACATGGAGCAGTGTTTCTGCGAACTCGTAGAAGTCAACAAAGATACTGTTCTTTTAGAAGTATTACAATAATTATATAAAGAAAATAAAGCCACAATTTTGTTAAAATATGTGGGTTTATTAATGTGTATAACCACAGGTTTTTCAGGACCAAAAAGTAACAGACAAGAACAAAATTGAAATAAGTAATGAACAAAAACAAATTAACTATATACGACAGAACCCCACATTTGTTGCTGGTGTCACATGAGCATAAATTGGCCAACAAGGAGGCAGTGTCTCTGCGTTGCCATGCCATGTAGATACAATTTGGAAGAGGTGCGCGTCAACGCTGTGAGGGCCAACACGAGGCTGTCCGAAGTGACGGCATAGGTAGTAACGCATGACGTCCATGCAACCATAAATCCAGCTTTAGCCCTTTAACACCACCATGAAACCAGCCTCACTCTGGATCATGAACCTAATGCTGAACAGTTTTGATTGAGAATATATTGGGTCTCAACCTTGGTTCTCAGCTGGAAGCAAAAACAGTCTGAGAAAAACAATGGGAAATAGAATGTCCAATAACTGTCTACACCCAGAGTTTGGTGATGGTTGAATCATCTGGGTTTCAAGAAAAGCAAAAAACTAGAAACAGCAACAGAAGGAGTTTCACTTCAAACAACAATGGGAACTGGAGCTGAATACGATAACAGCTGATGATTCCTAGGAGGACATACAGTATGTTTCCAAATGTCACAAGGGGGTTGGAAACCAACACTGGAAAGAATTTTACTGGAAGGTTAAAACAAGGTTCTTCAGAATTTTTGTCTCCAAATTTAATCAACAGAAGCAGGAGGAATGAAAGAGTGGTAGGCAACCGTACCCGTATGTTTGGGAAAGGCCCAAAAATACAACCATCTAAGTAAAAACATTACAGAACTGGAAAAAAAAAACTGGTAATAAATGTGCTCATGGATGTTCTGTTATTTTTGAGAGAACAATGTCATTTATTGTTTATTGCGTTGTTGATCATTGTAAGAAAATTGATTATTATTCATTGGATGAAGCTTGATCCTCCCACGATTGGTCTGTGGTTTCAGAAAGTGAAGAATGGAATAGATAACTGCCAAATGTTTTTTTGTTTCTTTGTTTTTTGGAAAGGTTTATCACCACCATTACTGTTTAATCTATTTTATTTAGTGTAATTCCTTCTTTGACCTTTCTATACCTCAATTTTTCAAAGAAATTCTGTCCACATAACACAAACCGACAGCAAACGGGTCCAAAGTCTCAGACAAATCGTAGTTGTTGTCATCCAACCTATGGACGCCGTAGATAATACTCAGCGTAACAGACACAGAAGCTATAATCTGTCATGAAGGTGAAGCAGGAACAACATATTCAGTTGTGAAGTTGTTTCCTTCAGTGTTGGCTGTGGAAGTGTATTCTTTACATGATGTGGATTTGTCAATAACATCGGTCCAGTGTGACTCCCAAACACAAGGGTATAAAAACAACATTTTTAAATTGTTAAAAAATGTTTTAAAAAAGAAAAATAAACAATACTTCAAACATGAAATTGGGGCTACACAATTTTGGCCAAAAATAAAATCTGAATTTTTTCCTCTAAAAAGTCGATTTTCAATTTCGATTTCTGGGTAAAGCTACAAAAGACAACAGAAGTCGGCATATTGTTTTCGTGTGCAACCTGCAATGCAACGCACTGCTCCCACTGGCATGTGATGAAGTTTGAGGTGCTGAAATAAGTTGGTTGTGCTGAGTTTGCAGCGAGGACTGCTTTGGTCTTCCTCAGAAACGTCTAAGCCATACCAATTCTAGTTTGACTTGTCCTGTAAACTGTTGTATGTTTTATCTAGATGTTGTAACAGTGAGTTGTACTTCATGCTGCCTCTTGGCCAGGAAAAGAGGTTTTTAATCTCAATGGGATCTTTTTTTCCTGGTTAAATAAAGGTTTAATTAAATAAAAATTCCACAAAACCGACTTGCTCTTCCTGTTTTTATCCACAAACTTCTCACTCTTCTTAGCAAACGCCATTTGTGTACTGGCGTGTGGAGACCAAAGGCTGTGGAGACCGCTGTCACAGTTAGGAAGAGGAGCCTACGGTAGCCTGGAGGAGGAGCCTACGGTAGCCTGGAGGAGGAGCCTACAGTTGCCCTTGATGCGCACAGCCCAGAGACACAAGAGAAATGAAAATCGATTTGGTGATTGCCCTTTTTTTAAACATCGTCCTAATTAAATAATCCAATTTTGATTTTACAATCAATTAATCATGCCACCCTACATGAAGTCTTTCTTTTGTGGCCTGAAATACAAGTGATTATTTTCAACATGACAAAATGACAAACTTGGCATTAAAAAACATTAATTTTAACTAGGGTTGTCAAAATTAATGCTGATTAATCCATCATCATGATTAATCTGATTAAACATTTTAACGCAATTAACCCATCTGTAGCATAAAATGACTCTGAACGTCTCTGCCAACGCATTTGGGGCAGTTTGTCCAAGTAGAGTTAGCATCGCATATGAACAAATGGGCAGCTGATCCGGTAGTGACAGGCAGCAGAACCAACCCATAAAGATGGAAGACACTAAACAATACATTGGCCTCTGGATGGAAATATGAAGACAAAAAAACCCCAAGACGGAACAGTCAACTGACAAAGTATTACACACACTCTGCAGGAAGGAGTTTTCTTCTCATCAAAGCACCTCCAGTTTAAAATACCACATTAACACAAAGCATACGTTAGTCAGGGATTCTGCTAGCACTTCGGCTAACATGTTTGAGACAAACATGCTAAGTGCATATATATTCCCTTCTTTCTTGAGTCTGTTTGCTCATGCAAAATGAAACTCAATTAATATAGATGAAAAATTAATGATATTTAATTGTGATTAATCAAAATTAATCCACAACAACCCTGTGATTAATCTGATTGAAAATTTTAATCGTTTGACAGCACGACACAAGTCATTTTTGACCCATTTATGGAGCGGAGGGTCCAGAAACTCATGCATCTAAGGGTTAAGTACATTTTTAAGTCTTCCCATTTCTGACTGCAGGATTAGTCTTCAGTCTTTGAACACATTTGCACAGAGGGGGTTTAGAGGTGAAGAAAGGTGTGCCATTTGTCACATATCTGACTCCATGTGTCAAAAGAAAGTGTGAGCAGCGTGGAACTTGTAATATGTGCTATAGGGAAGACATCACATGGTGGAATGAAAAGGCCAGCGGAGAGAGCGGGTGCCAGTTACCCACTCGCTTTGACAGAACCAGTGACCAGAGTAGAGTTAGATTGTGGTTAAAATCCTGCTCAGCTCTGGAATCTAGTACTGGACAGAAACATGCTACTTTTACTCATACTACACAACAGGAACAAAGACATCCTCTGCTTGAGGTCAGCTGGTGTGTGGACGGACTATTTTTGGAATACAGATGCATGGGGAACAAGCTGTTATTGTGTCTAAATGCTGTGGTTCTGCTCGGAGGCATTTGCCACTGGAGGTCCTAGAAGAGTTCATGACCATTTTTTTTTTTTTTACTGATGATTCTGCTCCATAGCCACCAAAACAAAGTTTGAGGATGAACAACAGGATGCAGTCCGTTGTTTTTCTTTCCCTCTTTTCTGACAGGTTTATGGTCTGCCTGGTGGCTGAGTTGAACCTGACATTGATGGACAGGGTTTGTGTGTGGAAGTGGACGACCACAGCTTGAATTTCTGCAGCTGGAGGAGATGTCTGGCTTTATTTTAGGAGGCAGAACAAAGCCCATATCAAGTCCAGGAGAATACAAGGAACTTAGTATCCTTTCTAATATTTTTCTGCAGAAATAATTTTATAAATAACTACTGTGTGGCACATAAATTAACAACTGCCACGTTGTGAGACAGGGTGTGGGCTGGGGGGAGGAGACAAGTCTGGCTGATCTGAGCCACATTGTTTTACTTAAGCTGCTATAATTACATAATATAACCGTGGACCTGCACTGGCATCGCTTGTGTTCTTAACCCATAAACACCCAGTGCTACTTCTGTGGTAGCTCCTCAAAGAACTGCTCTATTTAACCTTTCAGAAATGATTTATCTCAATTTATTACAGTATTATCTTCTGTAATTTTGCATTGTTTCTGTGAAAATCAGGTATTTTTCAGTATTTAGTTCAATGATTATGTAGATGTTCATTAAAGCACATAGTAAATTCAAAGGTTATTATATGAAAACAGAGAAAACTGTAGAAAAAGTGACTTTTCCAGCAAAAATATCAGCAACTGAACATAACCCCAGCATCTCCATCCATCTTTTATTTTTTTTTTGTTATATTGACAATTTCATTCCTGCTGCTCGTTATTAGACTTGGATGAAGCAACTGTTACACCCGATAATTTCCTCCTGGGATTAGATTAATAAAGTATTTTGATTCTGATTCTTAAAGTCATTGACTTGCTTTTTGGTAGAAATCTTCTATTGGCTTGTGTGCAGACATACTGAGGAGCAGAGTTCATTCATGCTTCTGGTAATACTGTGAGCAAGACGATACTTTTCAAACTTTTAGGACAATTTCATCACGGCCTGTTTGGGTAAGATGCCATAGTCTGTGGGAGGAAAGGCCAGAGGGCGCTGCTGTGAACTGTAGTACTCTCCACTGTCTTCATAGGTTGATGCAACAGCACCAGTACATTGTCTGCGCCTGCTGTGTCATCCGAAAAAAATCGAAGAGTGAGAGCTTTCCTAGCCTCGAACTTTAGGACACCTACCCAGTTGAGTGTACAGAAAATAACACCCTGAAACTATGGAATGAAGCATGCTGTGGCCTGGTTTAGACCCTTTTGTTTAGGAGGGTGTGACTGGCATAGAAAACAAGCACAAGCACAGATCCATAGCTCTGTTTCAGAATGAATCGCAAAAAATAGGACCAATGTCCCTGTACGGCAACATTATGTTTTATCAAGAAGTTTGTGAGGTTGTCAGGTTCTGTCTCTATGTTCGAGTTCTGTGGTCTGGATGCGGGAGCTCAATCTCACAATAGAAGTGGGCGGTACTTCCACTGGAGGAGAACTCAACTAATTCAATCCAAGTCCATATATGACTTCTATCAGTGATCAATAGGAACTGTACTGATATCTGTAACCATTCCATGTTATAAATAGGTGTGCAAGAAAATATCGGTTCTGCAACATATCGCAATATTTCATTTCACAATACTGTATCAATATTAAAAAGTAATGTATTGATATTTTTAGCATTTATTCAAATGCAGATATGGCAGAGGTTCATTTTTGTTTTTTGGTTTTCTTTTTTGTTTATATTTTATTTACTATTATTTAACACTGTCTTATTAAATAATGGTTATTTGAAGCATCCTAAAAGCACTTTTTTTGAGTCTGAGAGGCAGATGTTAGTTCCTTTGTTGGGATTGTACAAAAATAATGTTACAATGTTAGTAATGAACTAATAGAACATGAACATTTGAGCAAGATCTTAAACTGTAATGTCTGTAAAACATAATTTAAGTTTTACATTTTTACAGAGCAAAATTTTGTGATATAGCATTAGATCCTGTTCTGATCAAATAAAAAATGTGTTTAGTATTTGTGCATATTTCTGGTGTAATCCAGTTCTTCCAGAAAATAACAATAAAAAAAAATTTTAAAAAAAATTGCCTTGTTAACAATATCATGATATATTGTATCGTGATCCTAGTATTGTGATTTGTATCGTACCACCTGATTTTTGCCCATACACACCCCTAGTTATAAACCAGGGGTATTCAAATCCAGTCCTCGAGGGCCGGTATCCTGCATGTTTTAGATATTTCCCTCTTCCATCACACCTGGAAGCCGTTACATTATAATCAGGCTTCTGCAGAGCATGATGATGGGCTGATCATGCATTGAACCAGGTGTGCTAGAAGAGGGAAATATCTAAAACATGCAGGATATTGGCCCTTGAGGACCAGATTTGAATAAAACCTGTTAAAAACCATAAAAAATGGACCATTATTGGTAAAAGCAAATGTGTAATATTTCAAAAAATCTAAAAATCAAAATATCTCAAAATTGTGTGCAAACTGTGGACATTGTCCCGAGGAAGACGCATATAAAAAATTTAATTAATCCAACCAGCAGTTTCACAGAAGATGAAATGTAGACACTGGTGACCTTGAGTTTGACCCGCAAGGTCACTCAAGGTCAAAGGTCATGTACCCAAATGAAAGTCCATATCTGACTTCCTATCTGTGCTCAATAGTAACTATACTGATATCTCTATTTCCATTTTAAAAATCTGGAATGAATCTGACCAGTAGTTTCATCAGAGAAGATCATCGTTACCTTCGTCTTCATTACCAATTTCTTCAAATATCTAGCTGTGGAACTTCCTGACAAAAAAAAAAAAAAAAATCCAATTAACTTAGAACTTACTTGTACATAACTGTTTCTCTCCTCCATTCTATCACACATCTCTGCACATCTGTTTGCAGGTGCAGATTTAATTGTATTATTCATTTTAGTCCTCTCAATGTTAATGCAATAATAATAATTAATGTTCTTGCCAGAATGTTTAATCACTTTTAAATTAAACTACTAAATTCAGTTCTAATTAAATTATAGCAACAGAAACAACCTTGATTATTCTGACATTTAACTGGAATCCAACTACAGTTGAGAGTGCATTAATTAATCTATTGTTATATTTACTCTGACTCCAAAGAAAAAGGGATACAAATTAAAATGTGGATCCGACTGACATTTACTGCTCTGTACAGCGGTTACTGCAGTTACATGAAAATGCTTTTGTACGACTAAACCAAACCCCCATAGGAGCCTAGATTTGTCCGTATATACTGTACATTTGCACATGCAACACTGACCTGTTTTTAACTCTTCACTAGCTGAACATACAGGAACACACCACAGACTGCAGACTAGGACCAGTGGGTTAAGTGCCTTGCTCAAGAGCACCCCAGCAAACAATGTCTCTGCTGGTCCTAACTAGCAACTCTTTAGTCAGAAGCCAATTCCCCAACTATTGCGTTACCATTCTATGACTCAAAAATTAAGTTGGGTAACATGGATGTTTTTATATGTACATTAATATCATGGTTCTGCACATCAGTGTTCAGTTTTTTTGTAACAGGCAATATTCCAAATAACTTGTTTACATCCTTGATGAAAATCAGGGTTTCCCTAATATTCCCGTTTACATGCAACTGTGCATACCTGATTAAAGGTTCTATTTATTTTAAAGACTTCCACTTCCTCTTGTTCTTTCAAACCTCTTTGGGAAAATGTCCACTTTTTGCCCTTTGCTTATATCTATAAACCTGCTGATCATCTCTGTCATAATGTTTAACAGTACACTAGAACCTCAGAGTATGAGCGCAACATTGTACTGAGTTAATAAAATAGGACCAAAGGTCTTGTAGTCCAACAGCGTATTTAAAGACATTAACATTTGTTTGAGCTTTCAAGGTCCCTCAAGGTCAAAGGTCATGGCACCAAATGAAAGCCCCTATGTGACTTCCTATCTATTGCCAATAGTAATTTTATCAATATCTTCAACTGGTTTGAAGTTATTGCACTTCGAAATTCATCCCATTATAAACCGATGGGCAAAAAATTCACTCATTCAAAATAATATTTCTCAGGGCGACACGGTGGTGCAGTGGATAGCACTCGTGCCTCACAGCAAGAAGGTCCTGGGTTCAATTCCAACACCAGT
>JAPQRP010000024.1:35923252-35944679 GCA_037367295.1 Apogon hyalosoma | reverse complement strand
TCACATGGACACTCCTTCACCTTCACTTTTTTTCTGCTGTTCCAATGACAGGTCGACTTGGCCTTATGTTTTGGGTCTTTGTCATGTTGGAACATTCAAGACCGTCCCATGTGCATTCAGTCAGGGTATGTAAACTTATGAGCACAACTGTAAGTGATGACCAGGAACTAACCATGGTTCATAATGATATGTAAAAAAAAAAATAAAATAAATAAAACAATTTTATCTGAGTTTAAAGTCGATTTTAGAAAAAACTGTATTTAAGCTGCTGTATGCACTTTTACCTCCTGAGGCTATTTTGACTAAAACAAGTAAGATAATTAGTTGACAATTACCTGTCGCCCACAAAGACAAGAACCGTGAAGACGTTCAGAAAAGGCAGCTGAATATGCAATCCTGTCAAGTGCTATGACTGACACTGAAATATAAAAATAACAACTGATAAACACTGCATAAAGAGCACAAACATAATGGTATGGACAAGCCTGGAGTCTCATCAAGACGAAGTCACTTAAAGGTGGGGTAGGAGATATTTTCCTGGAGCATTTTCTACTATATTGCTTAAAATTCTCTTCACACCCCGATTGCAACAAATTAATTAAATGCTCTAACACAAAACAAAAAAAAAGTAGTCACCTGTGGAACGGACAGGACTGAAAAAACACCATCTAATCATTTTAACCACTCCATCGAAATGACTGAACGCTGATATGCCTATCAAACTCAACTGTCACTTGTCCCTCCCCCCCACGCATACTCCTCTTTGTGCACGAATCATGCATTCTCATATATCCACACTAAAAATATACATAAAACACAATAAAAGTCCATTTTAAAACCATATATAAAACACTAAAATAAGAACATACATATAAAACACCATTATTTTAAAAGGTACGAAAAGTATAACAACAATGTTCCTTAAGAGCATCTCAAAGCAGAACCTGATTTAATCAGTTAGATAAACATCTACATCCAGATTTATCCTTTTCCCTTTTATTTAAAGTGGCTTTGAATGTAATTAAAGAGACCAGTTCCTTCAGTTTGATCTACATCTGTTAATTGTTCCAGGCAGTGAGAGCAGAACATTTAAAAGCTTTATGGATTTTTGAGTCTTTATTAGAGCTCAACTGATATGGGATTTTTGGGGCTGATAACGATACCAGTATTGGGGGCTTAAAAAAAAGCCGAAATATCTGATATATGAAATGAGAACACTGGCATACAAAGGATATAATAGTCTTATATTAGATAATGGTGGACGTGGATTAACAGTTGCATCTTTGTTTGGCACAAACAGATAATCGACACAACTTTAAAATGCTGTATAATAGTCTTATATTAGACTAGTATGTGACCCCTGAAGAACCATGGCTTGTAGATGTGGCAGTTTTTATGCTGGGGAGAGCGGACTTTTGAGTCTATATTTAATAAGTAGTAACAAAAAATGTTTGGTAAATCGTTCTTTAAAATGTAAGTGACAATTAGGCTTTACAATTCTTCTAACTCTCCGGGCAGCACAGACACGCAAGAGCAGTGACAGAATCTCTGAGCAGCAAAAAAGTTTATAAATCAGTTAAATATTGACAGATATTGATTATTCGGTGATACACTATAACCGGTCTCTAGTCGTTATGGGTTAATTACCAATGTGTTTTATTTTCTTTATAACCATAGTCAGTTTGGACCCCCTCATGTGCCCCCACCCTACTGCATCTTTACTGACTGGAACTACATCCGCAAATGGACGTCCATCAGTCCTGGTGCATCTATAGCCTGTCCGTCCATGGGTGTGGATCTCCTTCACTGTGGTTCTCCTACTGAGGTTTCTCTTTTCCCACTGGGTTTTTGGAGTTTTTCCTTGCCCAGAAGGAGGTTCTAAGGATGGGGGATGCCTTAAACGTTAATCCATTTCCTTCATCTACTGTTGATTTGACTGTTGTTTGTTTATATCCAACTAATTCTGTAAAGCCCTGTGAGACCTTGTTGTGATATAGGGCTCTACTAATAAAACTGAACTGAATTGTTTGGACTCTAAATGGGATGCGAATGTGACACCTAGTGCTGAAATGTTTCTGTGTCGGCGCAGTGTGCTGGATGTAGTGGCGTACTGCAGCATCAGGTCAGGAAGTGAGCACAGCGCTCTTTTTGTTTGTTGCAGCCCCCTCAGTCCACAGCACCCTGGTTAAGCTGAGGCTGATTCCAGTCTCTGTGAATGAGTAGATAGGGAGGTGAGTCTCATATCTCCATCCTGACAGGCTCAACACACCCCCGCCTCCCGGGACTCCACACCAATCATCCCTGATAGCACACCACTCGCTTCCCCACTATGCACTTTAGACACACACATACATACACACACACACACACACACACACACACACACACACACACACACAGTGAGACCCAGCACTGCCTTTTTATTTAAATGCGATAAATATTTAATTTGTGAACGTGTTGTGAAAGATCACACGAGCACGCACAAAGAACCCTCAGCTGAATATGCAATGCTCTGATAAATATTTCAGTACTCCATTTCCCCAACCCCCGGTTGACTCACCAGGAACCTGGAGCTGATCCTGGTGAGAATTAAACATGTTTTCTTTGCAATATTTATTCTTTAAAAGCAGCTAGTGCTTTGCTTATTTGCTGATTTCCAGAGGTTACTGTGACTGGGCTTGTTCTGCTGTCCATTGAAACACAATCACTTCAATGACATAATATATCTCCGCAGGTCTTCCTCATATAGGTTAGTAGCACAAGACTAATAACACCAATAATCCTTCCACAAATATAATATCCCCCTCCTGGCTCTCGGCGCCTATAAATAGCATCACATGCACAACATAAAGTTGCCTGAGCCGGCTCCACACACATACAACACAGTACACACAATAGTCGGTAATTAATTCATGTTTCCTAGAGAGGAATGTAAAAGTCTGAGGTTACTTTTATAATGAACAATCTCTGGTCTCTAAGGCTAATCTCAAAGGGAGGCTTTGTTTAATGTTACCATTTTACATTTATTTCTCCACGGGGAAGGTAATGAGACAACTTTGCAAACAACATAAACTGTGGTTTCACCTCTCCAGCTAAAGATACCTTTCATTTATGGGGAAAGACGTTGTAAATAAAGATGAGTGGAACATGTTCAAGGACAGCCTCACCTACTGAACCACTCTAATCTGAATTACATCAGCTTGAAAGTAATAAATACATAGAACGCAAGAATATTCATTTCGGTATTGCAAAAAAAAAAAAAAAAGCCCCATGCCAGTCTGGTTTGGTGCTCTCCCTTGTATGAGAGAAATTCATCAATAAAGCAATTGTTTAAGCTCCCAGTAGGTTCCAGCATAGGCTGTAAAATTTATGAGCAGCAGTACAAACAGACAGTGGATGGATCGAAAAGGGTCCCGGAGGCAGCCGGAAGAGAGTCCTTAGCAATAACAACACAATCAATCACATCCAGCACACGTCACATCCAACCCCAGGCTCCCCAGCACGGCATTCAAAACATATTCCCACATTCGCATGATCGCAGCCCTGTCGTCGTACCTTACTGTGGGAGAACCTGCTTTATTTCATGTAGAAGGTTCTGTATATAGAGACCCGCAGTACAGTCTGTTGGGATGTTTCGGCACTGAGGAACTGGCTGTTGTGTACACATGGAGTCACAGCTTTGTGGAACTACTACACACATTCTGCCACTAGGGGATAATCAATCAAAATAGTATTAAATAAGCAGTTTGACGTTCTGGAACATTCGATGTATGTAAAGATGCCAATTCCTGGCTATGAAATGATGCTATAATCCAAATATCACTTTCCGTGTTGCCTGCGTGAAGCAATTTAGAGCCAAAAAGACGTGGGGACGCCAACATCCACCCGCCTGCATGTCTGACGCAATTGGTCAATGCAGCTGTCAATCACTCAGGAAATCTACCTAAAAGACCAAAACCACCATTGGTTGAAATGTGTTCATTGTGTACTTTGAGTGGTAAGTTTGTTCATTATTTCTGTTGAATTAACACAGAGGGGGTGGGATTTGTCAGCTATAGTGTAGTCGACGTTTTGGCGTCTGTTACCACGGCATCCATCAACATGTAGTCTGTATTGTGAAGTGGAATCATGGGAGTTGTTTTGAACACAACCAACTGGATTCCTCATTGACAGTGAACGTCAAAAACTCAGATTCCACCAGAAACTTCATGTAAACACACAAGTTCATTCCAGTCTCTCATATTGAACCTTTAAGGGTCTAGATTAGAGTAGATTAGATTAGATAGAACTTTATTGATCCTTTGGTCAGAGCCCTCAGGAAATTGAGGTTCCAACAGCAACACAAACACTGAATATACAAACAAGAAATATACCACAAGAAAATAGCAAAACAATAACTATAAAAAAACAGGAGGGAAAAATTGCAATTGAATACTGGAAGGTACTAGAAGAAACAAGTGGCAAAGTAGCAACAACAACAATAAATAATAATAATAATAATAATAATAGTATAAGCTTATTATGCTATAATATAAAAAATATTATAGTATGTACAACATGTATATACATATATAGTTTAATAATCACAGGATAAAAGTCATAATTAAGTGATAACAGTAACTCATATAACAGTCAACAACATGATAACAGTCATAACAACGATTCACAAGTAATATGTGCAGTAAGTATGTAAGTAATAATAGTAAGTGGTTCCAGGTACAACAAATCCTGCCCCTTGCACGTATTGTAGCTTATTTTGGTATCGCTCCAGCTGATGTCATCATGTCTATGCATGTGCTGATGACACATATATAACCTCTATATATGTGTCAAGTTTGAATTAAATTGAAACAAAATTGATGTTTTTATAGAAATGTGAAATTTTGCCCATTATAAGTAAATAAGAGGAAAAAAAAAAGATTTAAAACATTCTTTAAAAATTTGAACTTTGACCTACTTTTCCCAAAATGTAATGACATCTATTCTGGGTCACTGGCAATCTATGAACCCAATTTTGTATGAATTCAACCAATAGTTTTGCAGCTAGACCGTTAACAACATTTCCTGAAAATTTTCATCACCCCCCCGCCGAAAATTGAATCCAAATCCGTCCATATTTTTTTTAGTTATCTTGCTAACAGACAAACAAACTGACAAACAGACAAACCCCAATGAAAACATAACCTCCACCATTCCTTGGTGGAGGTAATAATAACTATAATAATAATAATAATGATAATAATAATAACAATGCTGTTAGAGAATTAAATTACCAACAGCAAGAAAACAAACACTGGAATAAACAGCATTGCCCCACAGAATTGCACACATGGTCTGGTCCATATGGATAATTTTTTGCGCTGGAAGCATCTATTTCTCACACAAATCCTTCATACTTTGACGTAGACAGCGCTCAGCATCCTTAGCGCAAAAACCGCTCTCGGTGCACAGCGTTTTTTTGTGCTCTGAATTGAAAAGAGTTCATATTCGTCAGTGTCACTTCTATCTCACAAACCAGTCAAAATCAAGGATAGGTGGAATTTACAATATCAACACTGTCAACAATGATGGAGGAGAAACTGACAAACCAGTTATTTATGATCTGAACATATCGATCACTGTAAAATAACCGCTGACCAACCGCTCCAATCATATCAGTGTGTTTCTCTGCTTTTTTCTCTCAATTGGACATAAAATATAAAGGCTCTATAATTTATGCAGACAGATATGGTTGGCTGTTTTCATTAGGTTAGTTGATAGTATAATCCTTTTCAGACATGTGTACATGGTCAGTTAATTAAATATGAATTAATACCCTGAAAAACACACAGCAATATTAAAATGAAGGGTTTTGACCTACTTATCAGACATTAGATGTTGAGAAAAAGTGAACAGTGACTTTCCTGAGTATCTTGAGTGGGGGAAAAAAATCACTTTTAGTTTTAATTTCAGTAAAATGATCCATTCTGTGGTAAAGAAAGTGCAAAATCTGGATTTTAAAAGAGCCAGATGAAACGTTGGGTTCTTCCAAATCAACTACAACAGATGCCGACTGATTTTACTACATTTACTCTGGTTTTTGATCATTTTCTATCAGAGGTCTGAACCACTGCTCTGGAAATTTGAGGGTGTAAATAAGTGTAATTATTATTAAAAATGTGTGGCTTACTTGACGTACTGTTTGACACAAAATTGCACTGCAATGGAGATGAGCATGATAAATCACCTCTGCTGAACTTCTGATCATGTGACCATCATATCTGCAAATATGCTGGTGCTTCCTTTTTTTAACCCTATAAACCATTTGTATCATATTTGCTATATCAGGTTTTGAGACCTTTATCTTATCAAAAAGATCAATACTTTCCTTAAAAACCTGCTGTATATGACCCTAGGGGTGCAACGGTACACGCCGTACCATTGGACTGTTCAGTACACCCCTCACAGTTCAGTACAAGCAAGTACCGTGATATGGCTGATTTGTCATTTTCAAATGACATTTTCAAACAACTCCCGTTTACATTAGAGCTTTGCAAGAAGACTGACTTATGGAATTCTGCTGTCATTGGTTGGAGCTGGACACGGAACCCCGCTAGAGCACTATGTGACAGAGCCGGATGCAGTGAGACCCTGCCCGAGCCGGACGCAGAGCACAGCTCTTCTACTTCCAACTACCCTTCTCAATATTAACATTAGTATCCACATTAGTAAAACCTCCTCCGTTGTCACCATGTTTGTTATTACTGACTTTCTTCTTCTTCTTCTTCTTCTCAAAAAACTTTACTCTTCTTCATGGTATTTGGCAAGTATGGTAATTAAGAGCGGTGCCTTCTGGTGGATTGATTGAGAAACGCTCATTCCAACATACAGGACGCATGGAAGTATGAAGGCAGTGACGCATGACAACATTAGAAATGGACAAACTTATTTACATACATAAAGGAACAAAAACAAGCCTTAAGGCTCTCCATCAGTTCCCAGTTATGTTTCGGTGCACAGGCGGGCTCTGCGTCCGAACCATGAACCATGACTCAAGAACCACAGTACATACTGAACCATGGATTCCCTGTACCGTTGCATCCCTAATATAACCCGATATGCGTTTTCTGTCCCCTGCTGGATTATCATCCCACTACAACCAGTGGAAAGGCTTTTTTTGCCCTTTTCAATATGGCCGCTAACATTAAATCATCCAACACACAAAGTTACAATACGTTCATATTGTTATTCGGTTGAAAATTGAAAAATATCAAAATTATGGTGTCATTCAAGGAAAATAAAAAGACTGTAAAAAGTTTCATGTAAAAAAAATATACCTTAAATGTTCCATATTTTCAAAATGTTACTGAAAAAAATGTATTTTTGTATTTAAAGTTAATGTTGTGAGCAAAAAGTTGCCAGAAACGCCCAATGTACCGAATGTGACACCAAAAATATACCATAAACAAAATGATATGGCAATATTTTTTTGTTTGGATTGTGTTAAAAGGGCTAATAAACATTTCAATTAAAAAAAAAAAAATAATAATAATTTTGTGGATACTTTTTAAATGGGTCAGGTTTTACGGGCTTAAGAAGCTTAAGGTAGAACCCAAACCGGTAAAGACCAAAAACAGAGCAACAAGAGTAAAAGTGATTTGTTTACGAGGTGAAAACTAATAGGACATGCTGTTAGTGTAAAAGGGTAATTGTGTTCCACGTCAAAAAAAAGCATGTTGGTGTTCTAATTTAGTTAATTTCTCTTTACAAGACAAACATGAAAAAAAAGGAGAAAATAAAATTACTGCTTGAAAGCTTAACCAAAAAAAATCCATGTAATTTACAATGCTGTTTTCCTGGCAGGAACACTGGTGTGAACATGACTGTTGGAGTAGGTGGATGTAGTGTTATGTTGTTACTCAGCTGCAGAACTGGAGAGATTATGCCTGGGTGGATGACGAGGCCAACGCACCATGTGACTTTGATCACTGTTGCAACACATTTGTTACCATCAGTCAACATTCTTTTCTTTTAACCCCGACAGTGAACTTGATGAAACTATGCCAAAACTACAGATGACAAGTGAAAACTGACTGATTTCAAGTTTCCGCAGCTCGTTACAAATGCACTTTCACGCTCATAAAATATTTAAAATGCTTATTTATGGAGGTTTATACATTTATGTTTTTGAGCCATTTTTTCCCTTGTATTTACTTAATGCGCCAGTGCTTTTAACTGTCCATCAGATGAAATTTGAAGAGTTTGTGCATTAGTACACTCATCAAATCCCTTCCTAAAACCCATCTTTTCTCCTTGGCTTTTGTGGAATCGTTTGACCCAACCCAACCCGTCACGCAAATAAACTGACATTCTTTTGACCCGGCCCACGAGTAACCCACTGATGTGCATCACTAACGTACGGCACAGAACACACCCCAATATAATCCCTACAGCAGTGGCAAATATACGGCCCACGGGCCAAAATAGGCCCACCAAAGGTTCTAATTTGGCCCAGAGTATGAATTTGGAAAGTGCAAAAATTATACTTAAGTTACTAAGAGTCAAAGGTGTCATACTAGTTTTAGTTCAGGTTCCACAATCAGCCCAATTGTGATCTCAAGTAAAAATAATAATAAAAAAAAGAAAGAAAGAAAAAGTAAAATAATAGCATAATAACCTATAAATAATGACTCCAAATTTAAACTAGACAAAACTAGTCGTCAGAAGAGACAGCTAGGGGTATATCCCCGAATGCCCCCAATCCTTAACCAGACAGCTATGATGTCATGAGGTGAGGCATCCCCAGGTCATGACCTTTCATTTGCATTTGATTTGAAGTCAATCAGACAAATAGTTCCAGAGATATGAACAAAAGAGTGTTTAGTGATTTTAAACTTCTGAGCGGCCTCTTGTGGGCAATCTAGAAATGATAAATCGTCCAAAATTGAATCAGTCCTTCCTCTCCATGATACTGATTGATATAGCAAATTTGGAATTTCTAAACCCAATATTTTTCAAGTTATCACGTTAACGTGAAGGATATCCGGTGGCGGCAGTGGTTGGACCAAAAACATAATATCCCCGACACTGCATTCGGGGATATAATCAAAATTTCACTGTAAAAAGTCAGTATGGAATCTGTATCGGATCGGTATCAGATTGGTATCGGCAAAACTAAAAAGAAATCCAGATCAGGACATCACTATCTGAAACAGTTGTATAATGTTCTTCAGCACATCTGTCATGTTCAACCTCTGACAGAAAACAAATCATATTTAAATCAAAAATAACCTTCCGATGTCTTCACAACTAAATTGTGAGTAATGGAAAATTTAAGCTGGAGAAAAAGAGTGATTTGATTTATAACATGATACATATCGATATTGTCTGATATGAAAAAAATCACCGTGATATGATTTTTTTCCGTATTGCCCAGCCCTGGACAGAACATTGTTTCAGTGCATACTTAGGTGATGAACTGCCACTATTTAAAATCACATCAGACTGATGTGTCGTGACTTATAATGTATTATACATCACATACATAATACATGAAATAATGTCCATATTTTCAATACAGTATTATAATATCACTTTCCCAGCTTTCAAAGGCATATAAAATGCATGCTCCCCCGTGGAATCCTGTTCTTTAGTCTTTCTATTATACATTTTATTCAAACACATCTCAGGCTGTATTTAATCATATTCCCTTATGTCCACATTCACTCATTGCACTTGGTAAACTTCTGGGGTCTCCGTGTTTGCAGTGTTCATGCTTGGAGAGACACATGGAGGGCAGATTTGCCTCTGGCATGCTCACAGCAACAGCCAAGAATCTGCTCATTATTCTTCCCATACAACAAGTCACAAGTAGTGTGGCTCAGATTAGATCAGCACGCCTGGACAACAATCTCAGCCTAGATAGCCTTCTGATCCATGCACGTGAACCTTGGCTGGAAACTCCGAGACAGAGACGCAGTTTTGTGGTTTTACAGATTTGCAGGGAAATATTTACTACTGTACATGCAGCCGAGCCGCCTTCCTCTTCCTTGCAAATGTCATCAATTCACTAACTGCAGACCAACATCACTACTTTCCCAATTCTCGCGAGAACAAATTTTAAAAAGATGAGCATTTCATGTTGTGGAGTGGCTTTATGGAAGAGAATGGAACTAAACACCTAACAGTGTGAAAACATCAAAAATTATATTTTAAAAAAACTTATTTTACAGAGAGACAGTAACAATGAACAGAGTCCAACAGCAATAGTTACTGATGGTATGTTACCATTTATTCTCTTTTTTTGTAATTTAATGATTGACCTATTCTTTGTTCTGGACTGTATACATTAGCTGATTAGCCAAGTCATGTAAAATTGGGATAAAGTTGAGGTTTTCGGGCATAAAGTATTGTTAAAGAGCCACAATGAAATAGTTTTACATTGTGTGACATTTGTTTGTCTTTTTTGGTTGATTTATTTCCATATATTGCAGTGTCCCATCAAAAGTGCTAATTTCTTTTCCTTACTTATGCTTGAAATAAAGTCAATCTATCTATCTATCTATACATACATACATAATATATCCTGGGGCGCTGCTACAAATTGTAGACCACATGGAAGGTATACGTTCAGAAAATACATTATAGTAGTGTAAGGACTGAAGGTATAGTGGTGCGTTTAAGTGCCACAACAACTGGTGTGATAACAAAAGTAAAACTTAATTTTTGACGTCCGACTCTCAGCTTCTATGCCTCTTTTTTTTAACTTCTATTTATTCAAGTTTTTTGACAACTTTACAAACAATAAACACACAAATGTTTAAAAAAAAAAAAAGTCAGTAAAAATTGAAATTACAATGATGCTACAAGACTGGTTTACATAATATATGCTTGTGCAACATCACTCACACGCTGAGGTAGTACATAATGTTTGCACAATAGCTCATGTCATATAGTAAAATAAAACGCACAAGTATGTGAGTCACGAATGTCATTTCTTTACAGTCAAACTGAAAAGGAAGACTAGCAGAGAAAAAACAAAAAGTGACATATCCATCATGCTGTGTATTATATGCCTCTCTTTAACTGCAGAGCTTACATGACATTTTCACAACTTCTAACCTACTTGTATATCCACTGGCCCCCCTGGAAATTCTGGGCCCCATGAATTTGTCATGTTTACCCCCCATTTATGGTGACCCAGCACATACGTATGTCTATCATTACCATTATTATCATTACTTCACAATGTAAAACAATGTAAAATTGTATATCTACATATATATATATACATGTAGCTATCTCTATCTATCTATAGTAAAAAGGGAATATAAAGGAGGGAAAGCCGACAGAGGAGCAGAATAATAGATCTGTATAAGCACTTCTAAATGAAACCACATACCATGCCTGCTTACACCTCATTGCTGTGTCATTATTCATGTCTTTTTTGAGAGAGAAGCGCCGCACCATTTCTTTCTATCGCTCAAACGTGGCACAAATCACAACCGCGTCTGCTCTATTAATCATTTGTCACATTAGATATGAATTTTATCGTGAGGCTCAGCTCGGCTCCGTCCGAGATATACAGTACATGCTCCCAGCGTGACACGATTCTTGAAAAATTAAACACCTGTGATTCTTTTCCCGAAGCTAAATCTCTTTCACTGCTGTGTTCGAGATGGTGACATACTGTTTACGTTATCAAGAAAGATTTATTTTAGCATTTGAATATGACTGCTTCAACAGGCAGATTTGAATAAAAATGCCTGCTCCCAGTGATTCACAGGCACAACACAAAATTCATTTCTGCAGCGGGTTTTTTTTTTTTTAAGAAGAAAAGAAAAAAAATAAAAAATCACACCCACACACAACAGGAAATAAACATTTTAGAGCCTCCACACTTGTGATCAAATGTTGGTATCTCACAATGCAGTCTCGCTGGTACTAACACCGCTTTCATCCCAGGATGTTTGTTCGACAGAAATTGCACGCTGCTGTAGTACTCTCAGCATCTCGAGTGATAAAAATCCACCTGTAGCAGTTCCATCCAAGTTTAAATTAGGAAACAACAGCCCCTGCATTAAGCATCAAGCACAAAAACAATTGGTTGAACTGTTGGCTGCTTTGCTTCTTGCGCTAAATAGAAGATATAAAAAAAAAAACCCAGAAAAAAAACACTCAGCGGGAGGTTCTTTTTTTTTCTCTCTCTTGCTTTTTTCTTGCTGTCCACCATCGTCTAATAACCCACCGATAACATCACTCATACTTTCCATCCCTTAATTCACCTCCTACATCAGTAATAAACCACTTCGCCTTACTAAGTTTGATGTGTCAGACCTTATTTATTTCTTCACAGCACAGCTCTGCTCGGATGACACGTAATTGGCAGTTTAACACTATTAATACTGTCTTCACTGCTACCTAAAGGTCTCTCTCTCTCTCTCTTTGGTAACACACTTATGGATGAAACCTGCCCACGACAGCACAACAGTTATTATATGTAGAGGAGTGTTTTAAGCTGTCATGTTTCATGTCCTTTTCTAAGGTGTCACAGAGAACAGTTTCAGAAAAACAGAAAAAATGAATAAAAATAGTTCCAATGTCCCTGTATCTCAGCGTCATCTTCTATCAAGAATCAATACCAAGTTGAATTTGCAAGACTGTCCGGGTCTGTCTCTGTTAGAGTCCTGTGGTCCTGATGCAGGAGGTCAATCTCCCAATAGATGTGGGTGGTACTTTCACTGGAGAACTCAAATAATTCAATCCAAGTCCATATATAACTTCCTATCAGTGATCAGTAGGAACTACACTGATATCTGTAACCAAGTCCATGTTGTAAACCATCAAAATAGGGACCATTAGAAGGAAAGGCACAATTTTAATATTTCAGAAATTCATCGAATTCAAAAATCTAAAATTCTCAAAACTCGTCGGAGAACTTGTTTGAAGAAATTGCTAATGAAGACGACAGCAGACACAGCACCTTCAAAATCCCTCAATGGCTCTCGGCCGGTGAGCTTAGAACTACCACTGTTCTGTTCTTCAATCTTTCAGGCTATTTGTTCTTATCTCCACGAGCTCCACACGAGTGACCATGAGTGTCAGGAAACCGGTTCAGCTGTGGGAGTGGGGGATGTGACGGTGAGACTGCACTAATGAAATATTGAGTGGAATTTGATTAGAGGTTTGCATCTGCTTATATCTTGTACCACTGAAAGGTGTCTATTGAATAGCTGTGGCTCACCAGCACAGGCTCAGGCGGCCTGAGGCTTCGGTGAACTAAATGGCTGCTCGGAGCCCCATGGCCATCACAGGGGCCGAAGAGCCCTCGTTATTTCCCACTAGAGAGAAGCATAACATGCACCAAAAGTTAGGAAACTCAGTGAGGATTTTTAATCCAAACTAATAGGCCAATTTTAGTAAATTATGAATACATCCCTCTGGGTCCACCTGTTTCCCTAACATTAGAAATAGTACCAAGAGTCCTGTAGTCCAGCGGCATTTTTAAATACGTCAGTTGACATTCATTTGACCTTTCAAGGTCACAGCACCAAATGAAAGCCCATAAGTGACTTCCTATCTATTGGCAATAGTAATTAAATCAATAACTTCAACTGTTTTCAAATTATAACACTTTGAAATTTGTCCCATTATAAACCAATGGAGATTTTTTTAAATTTCAAAAATTAATTGATTTTTTTTTTTTTTTTTAAATCAATACTTCCCAATTCTTTGAACATATTTGGCAGACCTTACCCCAAAGATGTTCCACAACAAATATCAAGTCATTCCAACTTATGGTTTCGGAGAAGAAGATTCTTGAAAAATTGTTTATGAACAGATGACAACTGATACCAATAGTCCATCGGACCCTTTGGGCCACTGGACTAAAAACACGTACATAGAGGTTGATTCTCCTGTCAATGCCCCTGACTACTATTATGTGCTAATGCTAATTGCTAATGCTAATGTCGGTACTGTGTGTACATTAGGATAGACAAAATGCAGAGACAGTATTTCCATACTTTTATGCCCATAACGTGAGAAACTTCAACTTGGTCTAGGATTGTTTTTATCAACGGATTACACATGATGTGTTTTTTCTTTATCTTGAAGCCAAATTGTAGGGATAAAATGTAAGAGGAATAGCATCTTACTCATAAATCCACTTAAAATAAACATCCAAACTAGCAAGAATATTTATGCTTGTGCTTGGGGCAAAACCAAGCCTTAATGTAGCCCTATGCAGAATATAGCTTGAGGGTCCTTCCATAACCACCAATACTTCTGCCTGCTGTCAATCCTTCATTTGATTCACCACTAAAACCCATGGACTTTGACAAATAACAGTGACTGCAGGTTGTTTTTTTTTTTTTTAAACATTCAGCTAATGAAAAAAAAAAAAAACTTTTTCTCCAGTTTTTCTATTTTGATATAACCTTTGATTTTACTCTGAGCTTTTATGAACATCTACATGATCAGTAACGCAAATACAGAAAAATGCAGAGGATAGTATTCTAATAAAGAGTGATAAATGTCTTAGAAGATATAGAGAAATTTTAATTTGAAAGCCATCACAAAAATAGCCCTACATCTTTAAGGAGTAATGCCTGTCTATGTTTAGATTATTCTAGTTGACATAAAAAGTACAGAAAAAGAAAAAATACAGATAAAACATGACAAGCTATAAGAAAATGTGCGAACACTGTTGTTTGCATTAGTCATTATTTATCACCAGGAGGACGATCAGATGTAGTTAACATCTGTTACAGTGAACACGGACATGACGGCTGCATTCATTAAACCAGCGGTGGTAGCTAACTACCTCACTATTTCCACTGATGTGAAGCATATCAACAGATCCAACTTCTCTAGTGGGAAATAACGAGGGCTCTTCGGCCCCTGCGATGGCCACAGGGCTCCGAGCAGCCATTTAGTTCACTGAAGCCTCAGGCCGCCTGAGCTTGTGCTGGTGAGCCATAGCTATTCAATAGACACCTTTCAATGGTACAAGATATAAGCGGGCGCAAACCTCTAATCAAATTCCACTCAATATTTCATTAGCGCAGTCTCACCGTCACATCCCCCACTCCCACAGCTGAACTGGTTTCCTGACACTCATGGTCACTCGTGTGGAGCTCGTGGAGATAAGAACAAATAGCATGAAAGATTGAAGAACTGAGCAGTGGTAGTTCTAAGCTCACCGAGAGGCAATGAGGTATTGTGAAGGCAATTTCTTCAAACAACTTCTCCGAGGAGTTTTGAGAAATTTAGATTTTTAAATTTGACGAATTTCTGAAATATTTGAAATGTGCCTTTACTTATAACGGTCCATATGTTTGTTGGTTTATAACATGGAAATAGTTACAGACATCAGTATAGTTACAATTGATCACTGATATGAAGTTATATATGGACTTTAATTTACGTCCATGACCTTTGACCTTGACTGTCCTTAAAAGGGTCAAACTCAAGGTCACTAGTGTCTACATTTCAACAATTTTCTTCAAAACTACTGGTTGAATTCATTTTAAATATATTATGTAGCTTCCTTGCAATTTGACATCATGAATTGCATACGGACAACACGCCACTTTTAATTGGAATGTTATCTGTACACATTATAAACTTTCCGCGTGTATGTTCATGCCATGTAAAATAACACGCGATTAGAGGTTAGCATGATTAGCGGTTAGGTTTAGGGTTAATGGTGTTGAATAACACGCGAAAGGATGAAAATACGTACGTATAGCACACCAAATGCCAAAAGAACTGGTGTGACATACAACGTGATTTCATTAGATCAGTCTGTTCCTTGGGACAGTCTCTACAAAAGTTGTTCACAGTTTTGAGAAATTTCAATTTTGCATTTTTGACATACTTCTGAAATATAAAAAAAATTGCCTTTACTTATAATGGGCCATATTTTGATGGTTTATAATATGAAAATTGTTAGCTGTATCAATATAGGTCCTATTGATCACTGGTAGAAGTCGGACTTTGATTTAATTAGTTGGGCTCTCCTCCAGTGGAAGTACCACCCACTTCTATTGGGAGACTGATTGCATCAAGACCACATGACTCTAACATAGTACTAGAACCTGACAACTTTGCAAATTTATGTTGTTATTGATTCTAGATAGAACATGCCAGTGAGCTACAGTGACATTGCTCCTATTTTTAATAATACAGTCAAATATTATGGATTCACATTATATCACCTACTATGATTTTATTTTTCTCCCATAGCTTGTGTGTGAAATCTCTGCTGTGCTGTCAGTTAGATGAAGCACACTATAGATGCAACAATGGCTTCCACACAGTTGTTTCCCCAAATATGAAGGCCATTTGGGTTTCCAGCAGTGACAGCTTGAGTCTGCCTTTGCCCCCACCGATATCAGACGCTCTTACTTTCCTTTTTTTCCAGCTGCACCCATCGATCTCTTTCTTTATTATTATTTCAGACTTCTGTTTTTTTTTTTTTGTGAACCCACTGCTGCGGCCACCAAACACTACGTGCTTTCCAACCTCCACAAGAACCTCCATATCTGTCAGAAAAACTCCCTTTCTTCCTCTCAGCTGTTGCCGTGATTCAACATAAAGACCGGCCAGTTACGGTTGCGAGTGGGCCTGCAGAGGATGGAAAATGAGTCCGATCCACGGGCGTACATTTCCAGACGGGCTCTCATTTAAATACGTGAATATACTGCCCACAGGTGTGCGTGCACATGGTTTAGTCAATGTGATTACTTTCTGGCACATGCCTTTTCCAGCTTTTCTGCGGCGGAACACTTTTTAGCGAGGATCCTACACGCTGGTTCATAAATGAGGCACCTGGTTTCATACTGTGGATATGAAGCGAAGCAGATTCTCATGCAGGAGAGAGATTCAAAGTACTTAACAGAAGCAAGAAACTCAAACTGTTTGTGCAAAGTCATTTTGTTAATTCAAATGAAAATGATTAATAATTACTGGTAGGGATAAAAACTAAGTACATGAAAAACAGTACACCTACTAAAACAAATAAAACTGCTAAAATCAGATGAGTTTTTGCTCGTCTTTAATGGTAATGGGTTGGGGTGTTAAAAAATAGAATACACACAGTAAGGGACCATCACTGGTTTCGTGAATCATATTTTATTCTTTATTTGTTTGAGCTTCCATCGGTCACAGTTTTCAAGACAATACTTGAACCACAACCACAATCTCTCCTGGATGTTAAGGCTGTAATGCTTAATATTTTTTTTAATATCTGAGCACAAATTCTGTAATTATTTACATCACAGTATATTGTAATTCAGATGGTCTGACAGGAACCACGAACACGAAATCACACAAGTGTCACGTTCATCTTGTCCATTGAGGTGTCAGTCTTCATTATATAATGTAATATCAGTTAACATCATAGTAACACATGTTATTTCACTTTCACTTTGCGGACCCACTTCTAACACCCCCCACAAAATAACTGTAGTAATTGTGAAACCACGATTATTTCTCTGATGATAATTGTAGCACCAAAATCTCTAATCGTTACATCTCTAGTCTCGGGACGGAGTTCTGTCTCAGCCTCGAGTTAAAAAGATATTTGTGAATTCTAAACACCTTAAAGAAAACCCACTGAACTGTTTATCCTATAAAGTTACACACATGTAGATGGGATTTTATGACAAATTAAGATCTTTCTCTCAGCCGATCCACATGATACAGAGGGATTTGTTTTGTACTGAGTGCAGAGAATCCTTTTTACTTTTGTTCATGAAACCATTATCGCTTGTCCAATTCAGTGGCTTTCTTTTCAAGCTGGCTCCACGAGCAGAACACCTGCCTGTCAACCTTGCAGAGACATGGCCCAAGGCTTCTAGGCTGGCAATGGGACTCACTCGGTGATTCTCGCTAACGTGACTGACACCTTTGAGACTGTTCGACAGACCGACATCTGCAGGCAGCAGCAGAGGCCTTGGCTGATTTCTACAGCAAGAAGAGTCTTTGAACAGCTTCAGTTTGGAGGCTCTGGTGAAAAAGAAATGACTAAAACCAGAGCAACACAGCAATTCCAGGGTTTTCATAGAACAGAACAGCTTTTGTGTTTGGACAAAATCTGAATGAAGTCAATACTGAAGTATGGATGATTGTGAATTTATATGAAAGTGCAGGATTTCACAAGAGCACTTCTCACCGTGTTAATTCGTTTGCTGCAAAACTAAACAACTATCTACTGGAAGACACATAACAGACTTCAGAAATCAAAAGTGTACGCAAGTTCTGCTTATTACAAGTAAGACAGAGGACAGACATAAGGGTTCTTATCGAAATTAGAGTCTTAATGGTTTCAGTTTGGAATTGATTAGAACTAAAATCAACACAAACCATTTTACTGTTGTCAGATGGTTCTAATTGTTTGTGCTGCTTCTTGTTAAGGGGTCAGAGGTCACGAAAACAGTGTCTTTAATCTTTAAAACACATTTAGTTCAGTTTTTGTGTCTTTTGTGCACATACACTTAAGCTCATTTCAACCCTACCAACCCTTGTATTTGATTCAAATGACGTTCATGTTACTAAAACGCCTCACTATCCTGATGTCACTGTTTGTCGATGTTGTCCTTGATTTGATTATCTTTAACATTTTTGTGTTTCATACAAAAAATTGCACCTAGAAGATTCATCCCTGTCATTATTTAACCCTAATTCTGTTTTGCAATTAGAAAAAACTGAAATTGATTTTGGAAACCACAGATGCTGCATCCTCAGGACTAAATAAAACCCTGCCTGTTCTGAGTTTGTTCAAAAGGCTGCATCTGTGATGGTATGGGGGTGCATTAGTGCCTGTGGAATGTGCAGGTTGTACATCTGGAGAGGCACCATCATAGCAGGTTTTAGAGGAATGTATGATCGCATCCAGACCAGGTCTTTTTCAGGGAAGGCCTTGCACATTTCAACAAGACGATGCTAAACCACATACCACATCAATTATAGCAGCATGGCTCTGTCATAGAAGAGTCTTAGTCCTGAACTGGTTTGCCTTTAGTCCAGACCGGAAAAACTTCTTGCATCATGAAACAAAAACTATAAGAGAAGACCCAGAACTGCAGCTAGAATCAGGTTTAACAAAGACTTTTGTAGACATTTCTCAAAGTGTCTTCGGTGAAATTTCAGACCTTCCATTCACATAAATAACAGTCCAACAGGCCTTATAGTTATGTTGAACCATGTTTCAATCTAACGTTACATTTCCATTTGTTCATGACTTATGTTTGTGCTACTGACGTTCAAGCTGTTAAAGCTCATACCTGAACCCCTGCACCCATCAATGATTACTGGAGGCTCCACTCATTTGCATATGTTACGATAAAATCAACAATTACACATTTGACTAATTATGTACAAAGATTTAGAAAGCAAATGCAACAATTAGATTTATTGTATCTGGAATTTTTAATACTTTTGAGAGACAGATTTAAGAATTATTTATCAATTTTAAGGAAAATTAAGGCGTTAATTTAAGACAATCACATTTAAGACTTTTGTGGGATCCATGGACATGTTATAGAATCTTATATCAGAAAAGTATGACAACATTCCTCTCCCAAAGCTCCATCGACTGGTCTCCTGAGTTCCAGACATTTACAGACTGTTGTTACATGAAGAGGAGCCAATACACAACAGCAAACATGGTCCTGGAACTACTTTTTGCAGATGTGCTGCTGCCATCAGATGCAAAATACCTTCTTTGTTTTGTAAAATGGTAGATTTTCTCTGCTTAAACCTTTGATATGTTTCTGTTTATTGTGAACAAAGTATGAGTTTGAGATTTGCAAATCACTGCATTCCATTTTTTATTTACTACACGACATTCCAACTTCTTTGGAATTAGGTTTATACAAATTACTGATTAATGGCTTCATTCGCATTGCAAACGCTCTGAAAAATAGTCCTTGCTGAATAAAGGAAAAAGACCATTTTTAACCCCCGTTATTCATGCTTTTTGGAGAAAATCAAATGACGTGTCAATTGAATAAATAAAAAAAATGCTCCTGCTGCGTGAAGACCTTCACACTGTTCACCCTTTTAAATAGACTTGTTCTGCAACTACTCAGCAAATTTCTTCTATTTTTAAATTAAATTTTAAATTAGAAAAACAAAAGCAATTTGCAGAAAAGCTTTTTGTCCCTCTGTGCTTTTAAAAGCATTCAGGGCTGCGACCAAAAGTACTCATGAAAAATTGATCGCCCGTGGGGAATAACAACACTTTACACCACAAAAAAGCTGAAAAGTAGCCACCGTGTTTGCTGCCTTTATAAATAGGCCGCTCACCATGTTAATAGACAGCTGGAGAATTATTCACCTTGATCCAAACTCCCTGTTGCGCTCGATCCTTGATCATACGATGGAGTCAATCATGAACTGATAACCTGCTATTAAAACAGAATATATCAAGGAGGCTGCTTCTTGTGGAAAGAAAAAAAAAACCTCGATACATTTCAATCAATTCTTTACTCTGAGTAATGATTTAGCTGAAATAAATAATGAGAGGTGGGAATTGAAGCTCTCTATTGCAATTAGTCATTTCATTTCTAAATATAATTTGGCTTAGTTGAAATGCCATGGCTGTGATTTCACAGTGTCTGTCTCCAAAGGTCAATCTAAAGGCTCTTCTCCTCTCTTCTCCTCACTTCTCTTCTCCTTTTGTTTTTCCTTTTCACAGTTTTTCCTCCACAATATCAAATAAAACACAACCCTGTCTGAGAAATGTCATGTCATTGGTGGGGTTTCTTAGAACAGTTGAGCTACAGTCGCTCCTTCAAAGCAGCCCACACAGAAAAAAAACAATGAAAGAAGAAAACACTGAAAATAGAAAGACACCAAACTAGAATTGTGTATAAAACACAGAAAAACCTGCCAGTAAGGAACACACTTCGCTTGGATAGATTTCTTACAACTGCAACAGAAGTCCAGCTGCTGAAAAATTCAGCGGAAAAACAGGATCAAATGCAACATTTTAGCAAACCTTGTTTAGCCTTGTTGTACAAGCAACAGTCATTAAGACAGACTTGAAGGTTGTCTGTGCAACTTTACAGGTGTTTCTGTGGGATATTTGACTTTTTGTTGTGCTGCCAGCTGGCCTGAGTGTTCTTCTATGTTAACAGTATCTATTGCTGCACACTGAACGGAGGTAAGGTGCTCAAGAATTCAAGAGAAAACATACAGATACAGAAAATTCAGACAAATCCTCAGAGTATGGTGGATGGGGTCACGGATGTAGGCAATATAGACTATAGTTAGTTTAAAGGAGTGATATTTTGCTTTTTTTTAATGGAATTATACATTTTCAAACATTTCCCTGTGGTCTACATGAACTGTAAATGCTCTGATTGGGTCTGAATTCTTCATTAATTCAACTCCACAGGTCCATCTTCAACCCTATTTCTGACTAATGACACCAGAAAGG
>JAPQRP010000024.1:35909006-35921456 GCA_037367295.1 Apogon hyalosoma | reverse complement strand
GGTAATCGGCTCAAAGTTTGGACATATTTTCAGTATGGACTACAACCACTGCTGCTGATAAACAATTATGTCATACTTGGAGAAAGTTTTGACCTTACATGTGCAAATGTCATGACATAACTAGTTATAAAATGTAACAAATTAAGAAGGAATTGAAACAGGTTGTAGAAATCCACTTGCTTTTTGCCGGAATGAATGTAAAGATAGCTTTGCAGCACCTGAAGGGTTCAAATTCGAACTTTTTAAACTATTAGGGTCCAAATACACAAATAAATGAACCAAAGACTAATAAAAGTGGGTTTAGAAAAATATGACCCCTTTACCAATTCAAGATAAATTTCCCACAATTACACAAATATGGTCACTTCTGAGTCCAAAAAGCCAACACTGCAATGGCAAAACAGAAAACTACCAGCTTAAAGTGATAAATCAATAACCAATGAGCGGTGCCTCTATTATGTCCATTAGTCATAAACGGTGGCGGCCAAAGGTTCTGGCAGTGACACAAACTGACTCTTTGCATAAATATACATAATTTTTGTTGCTAATATTCTTCAATGTGCCACAAAAACACATAGAAAAAACACTGAAGCAGAACAGCATGAGAAAAAAAAATTGGGCCACTGCTAAAACTTTAGGCCACAACAACACTGTATATGGCTGAGGAAGAGCTAATTGATTAACATGTTAACTGATATAAAAACAAGAGAAAAGCACCATTGACATTATGCCATAATTGTTATTTCATCACACCCTAATGATCATTTAAGGCCTTTTTTAATCTTACATTACTGTTTAGAAATGAAAAATATTTTTTTTATTTTTTTAAGAGAAAAGTTGCTTTATTTTGACAGCACCTTATACAAACCTTGTTGGTGGAAAACTTTAAAGACAGACCACCAGATTAAATATTATAGGGTCAAAATAAAATAAAATAAATGGCCTATAAGGTTATGAGGACCAGGGGTTTAAGGAGCAGCATCTAGTGATCATCACTGGTATCACACTTTAGGATACTTCCACACCAGCTTTATTTTACAGTTCATGCCTCTTGGTAATGAATCAATCACAGCTCTGAACTGAAGTATCCAATCACAGCAGAGTAGAGCGCCCTGCTGATCCAATCAGCGCCGAACATAGGTGTCGTTATAATAAACAGCCCTACTTGGTCTTTGTCCCTTGTTGGACTGAGAGCAGACTAGACAATGCAGTGAGCCAGTCTGAATTGTATCATATCTAGTATTGTACTGGCTTATACGTTACTGTGTTCAATACAAAATACCTCACATATGCACCATTTCTCATAGATTAAGAGAATGTTAGTACAGAACAGCTGTGGTTGTGAGTCTAGTTTATCATCCCCATATGCACGTTTGGCTGGAAAATCATCATGTGAGAAAAGATGCATTAAAAAAATAATCCTGATCAAATAAATTAAAACCATCTACTGATCTAAAATGATTAACAACTTTTGATCCACTAATCCTATCAAAATATTCTAAGAGTTCAGGTAAAATGCAGTTTGTCATCTTTTCACGGTCATCAGATATGACCCATTTGGACGTTCAGATGCTATGTAGTTACCGTGGAAACACTGTCATCTTCTGCAACATTGATTCACCAGTAAAACCCATGGAGTTGGAACAGTGACAGTGGGGCTATAACTAACAATGATTTTAATAATTGATTAATCTGTAGATTATTCTAGTAACTAATCGATTCATCAGATAAACACAAAAGACTCAATTCTCAAAGATTGGTACTTAACGCAAAGCAATATAGGCTGCAGAAAAGTCACAATGATAACATCCCTGCAATGGCTTCAGGTATAGTTAGCGAGCACTAGCCCGCTACCTAGACCTGTTATGGCTACAGTTTTCAACCAGCTCCGGTTATAGACTATCAAACTAGCATTGTATGCATCAGTTCCAGTCAACGGTAGGTAATGTTAGTCTGGTGGCCTGATAAATGGAGATGGATGAAAACAGCATAATTACGGCAACAGTGTCTAAAAACTAGCTAGGCTAAAGTAATCACAACACGTAGGCTGTCTTACGATAGGTTTACGTTACGTTCCTGGTGGCCACAGCAGCCCCGTTTGCCTGAAACATAGTGCGCCGTGGAATTTTGGCCATGTTTTTTTTCCATATTTGTGTGGTCACGGGAAAATAGGGGGTGGGGATGGTAGTGATGCTAAGTCAGACATGCCCATTTCTTCTAAACTACCCCTGTTCGGATCCACGCATTACTCTGCAGAATTTATTTAGTTCTACTAATGTAATTGCCTGTACTGTATCCAAAATGGGAGAATTAATCAATCATTCATGAATATGACATGCTTTTTTAATGAATTATATAAACAATATTTAGCTTTTATTCTTAAAGACACTACTGAAACAGAAATTCAGGTTCTCAGGAAAATCAATTAATTGTTAATCAACAAGGTCAACCGACTAATGATTAATGAATTAATCAATAATTTGCATCCCTAGCCTCGACTAATGAAGGAGAACAGACAAGAATGCGTACTGAGAAACGCCTGATGTCATTATCTTGCGGGAGAGAATTCCAAAAGTGATGGGCATGATGACTGAAGGCTCTGACACCCATAGAGGACAAACAGGTAGAGGGAGTGGAGAGAAGAAAGGAAGAGGTTGATCTGAGAGTAGGGGAGGGGAGAGCGATGTCGGCGCCAGATTGTGAGGGGCCTTGAAAGTGAGAAGCAGAAAGTTGAAATCAATACGTGTTGAACAGGAAGCCAATGAAGCCATTTAAGAATGGGAGTGATGTGTTCAGAGGAAGGAGTTCTGGTTCTGAAGTTCACGGAGGGACTTGAGCGGTAAACCGAAGACAAGAAAATTCAACACGGAATGTAACCCGAGCATGAGTAAGAAGGGCGGGGCTGTTAGATGTGATGGACAAAGACGGTTGCTATTACATCAGTGAAAGTGACATTATTAACCCTTAAAGACCGGCAACTATTCCAAAAGAACTTCTCTACATTTGGCATTTCTTAAGCGATTCATCACCTTTAATAATAATATAAACTTTGCATTTTTCAGTGAAAATCTGATCTTTTCTTGTGTTTGATTTACTGGTTATGTGGATGCTCACAAAAGCACACAGTATATTCAAAGATTAATCTTAATCAGAATACTTTATTAATCCCCGGGGGACATTTTTGTGTGTTACAGTTGTGCCATTGAAGTATAAGAAAAAAACACTCCATTAAAACACAATTAGAACTGCAATTTGTACAATATGTACTAAACAATATATTATCAATATGATAATATTAGATATACCTGAAAAAATATATATATATTCATAAATAAGTGTGCAAAAATCACTGTGCTTTAAAAAAAAAAAAAAACACCTCGCTGTTACAAGTAAATATACTAAACACAGATGAAGAAAGTAAGGGGGAAAAAAGTTTAAAAGTTTGGGAAAAGGCAGGAACAACTGAAACTGGCTGCATGCCAGTTGATGCAAGTGCACTGTATTATTAGGTCAAAACAGAAAAGTAAAAAAAAAAAAAAAAAAAAAATACAGGAAAAAGTTTCTGTTTCAGCTGAATTTTCATCCACTGAAAGGAAATTCAAACATCCACTACCACTGTCATTGATCCAACTCTATATGTTTTACAGGTGAATCAATGTTGAAGAGGATGACAGTGTTTTCTCGTTCTCTAAGCCTCTGAACATCAACCACAACCTATGGCTGAGTCAAGGGTAGTAGATTGATAACCATCCTAACTACTGTAGATATCTCTGCAAAAACAATACAATGAAATCACTGACATTAGGCTATACCATGAATGTTATTTCATTAGACTATTATGATCTTTTCAGGCATTTTTGAATGTTACAATGGGAAAATTTGCTCTTTACATTACTTAAAGGAGTGATATTTTGCGTTTTTAAATGGAATTCTTCATTTTCAAACATTTCCCTGTGCTCTACATAAACTGTAAATGCTCTGCTTGGGTCTGAATTCTTCATTAATTCAACTCCACAGGTCCATCTTCAACCCTATTTCTGAGTAATGACACCAGAAAGGTCATTTTGAGCACTGGCCCTTTAAATCCAAATAAGCCACTTCACCCCCCCACCCCAGGTTGTTGGCTGTACTTTCTGTCCCATTCAGCCACTTGTGTTCGTTAATAAAACCAACAACTGAACATTTTAGGTAATTGGCTTGAAGTCTGGACACATTTTCAGTTTTTACTACAACAGCTGCTGCTGATAAACAATGATGTCGTACAAGGAGAAATGTTTGTCTGAAGTCTTGACCTTATATGTAAAAATGTCGTGACGTAACTAGTTATAAAACGTCACAAATTAAGAAGGCATTGAAACGGGTTGTAGAAATCCACTCGATTTTTGCCAGAATTGATATAAAGATAGCTTTGCAGCACCTGGAGGGTTCAAATTCAAACTTTATGAATTATTAGGGTCCAAATACACAAATAAATGAATCAAAGACTAATAAAAGTGGGTTTAGCAAAATATGACCCCTTTAAACAAAACAATAAGCCTATTTCGTGGAACACTTTTTTTTTTACTTTGCTGAAATTCTTTCTTTTTTTTTTTTTTTTTTTGGGAGGGGGGGTCCCAGGTTGTCTTGTTTGACGAGAACATGCATACAAATATTCCCATATGGGCCCAGACAGGACATGACAGAGTTATGGAGCTGATAAGTACTATAGTAATGATAAATGCCAGGGGGACTCTGTGCAGGATGGCAATTGTGCATGATGCAAAAACAGGATTTTATATAGTAGGAAAGTCAGGTTTTGGATCATAATTGAAGAGACAAATGACCTTTTCATTCATACCAGCCACTATATCAACAACCAGAACTGACAGGTACAATTCCTCAGAATCAGCCTCCTGTTCTTTGTTACCGAACAACAGTGAAACCTTCGAAAACACCATTTCACCTTTGTGAAGATTTAAAATGACTCCTAGTGCTTACCCTAAACGTAAGCTATTCTGAAAAAGCCACCTCTTTCCACAAAACTGGCGACAATGAGAGCCTTAAGAGCTTCAGCGGTCCTCTGCTATTGTACCACCATCAGAGCGGCACTGGGGATTACATGGTTTTGCAGTCTCAAATGGTTGCTCTGGGAAACAATTATCTGATTGCGACTTCAGCCTATAAGGGATAAAAGTTTGTTCACTCTCCACAGGGACCTGTTTGTGAAGCAATACGAGAAAAAAAAAAAAAAAAAACTCCCCACTACAGACACTATGTACACTGCGAATCAGTCCTGTTACTGCAGAGTCTAACTGATGAACACTGGGCTTCGCTCTTAATTGCTAATGGCTGTTTGGAAATCAACAGTAAAGGCTTTCTGAAAATGCAGAGCCAGTGATTTTTTTTTTTTTTTTATTGGAGGTGTTTTCACGTCTTATGTGTTGCAGTCGACTTTGAAGCAACTGTTCCCCCCTTACTTT
Source organism: Apogon hyalosoma (assembly GCA_037367295.1). Lineage (NCBI taxonomy): Eukaryota > Metazoa > Chordata > Actinopteri > Kurtiformes > Apogonidae > Apogon > Apogon hyalosoma. The sequence continues at coordinate 35,915,997 of JAPQRP010000024.1, read as the reverse complement.
GCCAATTTGGAAACACGGGGCTCGGTTTAGTCTACTCAAGTCATGATGTGCAGTGTGGCATTAAATGTATCATTAAAAAGTGTTGACATCATTACTAAATCCATAGAGTTGCAAAAAAATTCCCATATTTTATGCACTCAAGCGATAAATGTGATGATTAAAGGATAATCACCATATGATCCATGTAACGTGATGATGAGCAGCACCATTTCCAAATTGTATGCACATGCAAACATGAAAGGGTGCAGTCTCCAATGGCCCATTCCAGAGTGCTGGGAGGTGGGGGGTTTCTGACGTCCAACTAGGTAAAATACAATGAAATGCCCGTTGAAGCCGGAGGTCCTAATTGCAAATTTGGTCCAGATCGAACTACTCCCACCTCACCGTGAATCAACAGTGTGACATCAACACAACAATGGCAGCACACAGTGAAAGTTCGCAATGAAAAAAAAAAAAAAACACTTAACAATGTATAATTAGCAATAGTCATCTGTCGTTTTGCCTCTTCCACCTATTTCGTGTATGTGAGAATACTGTACTGTTGACAGTAGGGGTGTAACGGTACAGAAACATTTCGGTTAGGTACGTTTTTGGCACAGGGGTCTTCGGTGCAATACATTTCTACAAAAGATCGTTCAGTCATTTGTGCATTAATAGGCATCCCACTTTATGTATGTTTGTATTTTTTTCATTGTTCGTTTATGGTAAACACTGTAATTTACTGAGTGTTTCTGAACACCTCACAGTATTCCCTGAGGTGCTGTGAACGTGACGTCACAGTAACACCGCAGCAGAGGCACAATGAAGGAAAAGAGGTGCAGAGTCACTTGATTTTGCCAACTAGAGTTAAAAAATCAAAGCCTTTTTGTTTGAAAGGAACCCGCGGACTCTTTTGTGCCACAAAGCTGTAACATACCAAAAAAAGAAAGTGAAACTTAATAAGTTTCAAACCTCCGACCTGGCTTCTGTGCCTCTGTTATAGTCTCTGTTGTGATGTTTTGGGGCTTTTTGCAGCGGCTGCTGAATGTATATTGGGGAAACCCTGCTTCTCGAGTGTTTGTATTCTTCACATAGGCTACATGTATTCGTTCAGTACACCTCCGTATGGTATTGAAGGCCCCGAACCAAAACAGTTTGGTACAAACGAGTGCATCGTTACACCCCTAGTTGACAGTCAAAATACCTCTCCAGTAAGAAAGCAAATAGGAGTAAATGTTCTGTTCCAAAGTGCTGGGAGGTGGGAAGTTTCAGATGTCCAACTAGGTAAAATGCATTGGAACGCCTGTCTTGGTTGCAAAGTAGGGCCAGATCGAACTACTCCCACGTAGAGCTGCACAATATATCGTTTGAGCATCGTCATCGCAATGTGTGATATGTGCGCAATAGTCACATTGCAGGTCCTGCGATGTAGGAGGCAAATGAACTCAACGTGTTCTCATCTAATGTCAAGGGTACCTGACACACACTGCGCACTGCGATCCACCAATCACAATCGTTCTTAATCAGTTTGCCGAAGCAGACCCCGCCCCTGCACATGGAGTGAGTCGCTGGTGACAAGATTGAAAAGTGAGCAACGAACAAGAGAAAATCACCGAAAACAAAGACTTGGTCCCAAAAAGAAAAGCAACGTCAGTTATCTGGTATTATTTTGGCTTCAAGAAGCGTCGACGGTACCATGCAATCGCTGCCACAACGAAAGGTAATATAAATTTGTTGGCCATTTACGTCGCCACCACATAGCTGTTAATATACTCCTTAGTATTTTTTCATATCGCAAAATATATTGCAGGGTTACAAAAAAATCGCAATGTCAGTTTTCACACTGAAAAAAAAACTTCAAAATGTAAAATTACCTCATCCGTCGTTTCACCTCTTCCATCTCATTACTCATACTGTACTGTCGACAGTCAAAATGCCTCTTCACTAAGAAACCAAATAGGAGCTTAGATCTGCGGTCGTCCATATTTGTCGTTTATGTTCAACATGGATCGTCTGGAATGCTTTGAGGTGGGATGTAGCTCACTCCAGGTGGGATACACCCAACCTCCCAGCACTTTGGAACAGGCCAAAATTTGTGGTACGTGCAGATGACGTCAAAATAACCTTTTTAGAGCCTGTATATATTGTATGCATCCGATTTGTGGCTCAGTTATTGTGAAGTAAGTATTACACTAGTATTACTACCTGTGGTTATTCACTGTCGACAGTTATACGGGTGATAATTTACCACATACGTGAAACTGGACACACATGGATGTCAAAGTCTGCAGAAGAATTTAATGCATGAGATTTATTTCTCACCTGCCAGTGAATAATTCCATGCTTCTTTTACAGGCTATTTTTAGAGGACAATGGCATTGAGTTGCTGCCAGAAAAGTGGTCTGAAAGAACATTACCAAAGACGGTTCAGAACAACTTGGCCCACTGAGGAGCTGCTTTCCATGTCAGGTGGGTTTTCTCCATGGGATAAGTGACCACACCAATGGGAGAAATGAATGTAATTACACATAATCATACATTCCTTTGCTATATATTTCAACAGCCATAAAGATTGCAAAACAGTGATATTAAAATGAACATAGTGTTTTTCAGATGCACAGATCAGACCAGACTGTGTTCGTGACCTGTCTGTCTTGTTTTTAAAACCTTCAGATGAGATTTGTTTTTTACATCTGCAAGAATGCTGAAACAATTATGATGAAATTCTGTTACTTAAAGGAGAAACATTACATTTGTGTACTGTTTTATTTCAGTTTTTTCAAGAAATAGACTAATTTTGATAAAGATGTGTTTGGAGTGTTTGGAGATAAACTCATACTGTAAATGAGAAAAATATTGGGTATATTGGGTAAGTTTATGGTGGGAGTATATACAGTCATATAATTTGCATATCAGTGACATCACAGGGGTGTGGCCATAATGGATTGCGTAACTTTTAGTAAAATTTTACTGTGAACATTTTTATATGGAAATTGTCTACGTTTTTTTTTTTTTTTGTCATCTTATCCTTAAAATAAATGATCTTAAACAGTATAAAGTAAAATACTGTAAGTTTTAGTAACTTTTTTAGCCAAATCTGTCCTTATCTATCTAAACTTAAAAAAAAAAAAAACTTTACTTACTTATTAAACCAGCTCAGGACCATGCCTTTAAACTGGATTTTCTTTTTCACATAGAAACATGCTCTAAAATGGTGTTAGGACTGAAGGGACACATGTCCACCATCTATTGATGGGAGGTGGTGCATCCAGCAACTCTGTCTGGAGCTATGGTCTGTTTCATTCACTTATGTTGCTTGTCAAAATATTGGGACTTTGACCTTTAAAGAACTGATTTACTTTTATTCATCAACCTTTGGCAAAGCATACAGACCCCCAGCTTTGTTACATTAGTTTAGATGTAATATCAAAGATCCAAGTAGAGATGTAACGTTTAGAGATTTTGCTGCTATGATTATTGTTAGAGAAATAATCACTGTTTTACTTATTACGGCTGTCACTTTTTATTCGAACTTCGAACATTTATTTGAGCATGAGGTGAAAAGTTCAAATTCAAACTGTAATTACTTGTTCACATGTAAGCTGTAGTCTCTACAGGTGCATCAGACTATTTTATGCAGTTTGCTTTGTGATCAAACAGAGCGTGTTTACTGCCTCAATTCACAAGTTCACCCTCCTGAAGCTTGTATGACAGTCTGAACCGCTGGAGAAGAATGGTCTTACTCTATGAAAGCTATGCAAACAGATTGCTCTGAATGGGTTGTACAATGGTAGCTTGAAGCTGTGTAGATGATGGTAGCCAACGTAAACTCTATGGAAACAAAAATGACCTTCAATCGAAACTATATTTATGGTCAATACAATTCAGAAATATGTCCGCCCCCCACAGCAAACCTTCGCTGGCCGAAATTCCCTGTGCACTTTGTCGTGTCTGAACATAAAAGTGGATAAAGACAGAAGCTTGTTCCTTCTCTGCCATTTTCACTTGTGGAATGTTGAATGCAGGGCTTGTGTAATGTTGCTTTAGTTCTGTTGCTTTGGTTCCATGCGGGAAGCGCATCCTGGCTTGTGTTTGGTTCGGCTCTTAATCTAGGCTACTTTACGAGATGGTTTTTGGCACCCTTGACGATTAATTAACCGTAACATTTAAAATCATGATAAATCGGAACACCATGACATCATTACAACCCTAGAGTTGACCTTTAACCTTTTGAATTTACATGTAATCTCACCATTATTTACCATATTGCACATTTTGCGCATATTGTTGTAAGTGATGGATTAATTCTGGAGTTTCAACCAAAATTTTGGCCTTCACAATGAACTTTAACCACCAAACTCATCTCAGTTCTACATTGACTCCAACTGACCTTTTGGTTGTAAAATGTCCTCATGGCATTAGTTTTTCCTATCACATATTGATATGAAATTTTCTCATAATTCTTGTGTGAATTCATGAGTTTTGCCCATAAATATATTTTGTGAGATCACAGTAGCCTTGACCTTTGGCCATCAGTTTCTTCTCAGTTTGTTTTCGAGACCACATCAACCAGATTTAAGGATATAAAGGGAAATCTGCATATAACCGTTTTTAATGAGCTTCATATGCAGACATTAAAGCATTTAATGATATACTCATTATTTCTTGATACCAGTCAGGTTCCGTCCTTTCATGCCATAGTTAGGAGTTTTAAAAAACACTTTGAGATTAACAGATCCAAAGAATATAATCATATGACTTTAAAAGAGTCTAAGCTAAGCATTGTTTTTTGTTTTTTTTTTGTTTTTTTTTTTTAGAAAAGCCAGGAAAAAAGCTTATAACTCAAATCACTGTAAACTTCTGTCAAATGTAATGATTATGTTGCTGTGTTGCCCTTGTGTTGTTTTTATTCTTTTGTACCAATATGGACCTGTGTGTCTGAAATGACGTTCTAGTACTTGGCAAACAATGTACAGGTGCTTACAAGGCTTTGGAGACTTCACATTTCTGACAAAAACACAGCAATGCAAAACTGAAGAGACACAAGTTTCAAGGACATGTCCATTTACCAAGCAGGGAGGGACTAATGACACACTTTTCAATTATATTACAGGATAAGTGTTTTTGGAGCTTGATCTATAAAAGGGATGCAAAGTCAGAATTTCCTGCCCTCTACTGTATTGATTTTTCTTTCCCAAATTGCCATTATTTTTATGGAGGTGCAACACTAATCGCTGGAGATCCGCCTTAAAGACTTATTTGGAGGACCTTTGCCCTTATCGGTATGTCCGTCCCCACTGCCCTTTGTCCACTAATGGTATGTCCACATTGAATGGTCCTGCACCTATCAATTTATGTCCACTTTCAACATTTGGTGGCAGTGCAGAGATTATTAGCATAATTGGAGGCTCCAGACTTCAGGTATATTTGACATTACCCTGTGTCACAGATCTGGAGTCATACTTTTTCCAAGTCGTGCAACTCAAATAACCATTTATCTTTACATTCTCAAACATAGCCCTGTCATGATTATATGAAAAACTGTTTGTGAAACTAACAGGAACAACCTATTTTATCATTACTTCATCTTTTTCCACTATATGACTGACACTTTTTTAATGAAATCACCTCTTTGCACCCTGTAATGTGAATCTAATATAGAACCAGCACTGTGGCAGTGTATTTTGATTTCTTCTTTTCCATGAATAGTGCATAATTAAACTATCATTATGTACACTACACTCACACTACAGTGGTGGCAGTAAGTTAACATAATAGACGATCATATTGGTAATTGCTGTTATTTGTATTTCAGTTAATTCTAAACTCAACTTTCTATATCATCACAGCTTTTACCAGACAGCACATTAGCTATTAAAATGTACAAAACAACAATCATTGGTTATGGTTTGATTAGATTTAGATACAAATACCATTTAGGTTTAGGGAGGATCATGATTTGGATTCAATTAGAATTGTCTTGGACCTGGACAGACTCATCGTCATATATTAGAAAAGAGAGCATACTTGGAATTCAAGTGTCCACTGCATCACTTTGCTGTATATTGTATATAGAACAATCCATGGAAATTCCAATCTGATTGTCAGATTGAGACATATCTCAGTAGTGTCACGCAGATGCAGATCACAGCTATAACGTCCTGTTGAATGGTGAAACACTAACATTACCATGTCTATGAAATTGGTGACTTCATCGAACAGTTATTCCATACTACACAAAGACCTTTACCAAGCTTGAGTAATTCTCTAAAGGAAGTTTGTGGAAAAAAAAGTGGTAGCTGGTAGGACTGCAACTAATGATAATTTTAATAATCGATTAATCTATAGATTATTTTAATAACTAATCAATTCATCGGATAAACACAAAAGACTCAATTCTCAAAGACTGGTATTTAACCTAAAGTAATACAGGCTGCAGACAAGTCACTAATGTTTATATTCCTGCAATGGCTTCAGGTTTAGTTAGCAACTACTAGCCTGCTACCTAGACCTATTATGGCTAGAGACTAGCAAGATACAGTCTTCAGCCAGCTCCAGTTATAGGCCACGAAACTAGCATTGTATGTATTAGTTCCGGTCAACAATAGGTAACGTTAGTCTGGTGGCCCGATAAACGGAGATGGATGAAAATGTTATAATTACAGCGACAGTGTCTAATAACTAGTGGTGGAGCAATCACAACACTTAGGCTATCTTAAGCTAGGTTTACATTATGTTCCTGGTGGTCACAGCAGCCCAATTTGCCTGAAATGTATTGCATTGTGAGATTTTGGCCATTTTTTTTCTCCATATTCAAGTTTTGTTATGTAAATGGCGCACTACGTTTTGGCAAAGTAGCAACTGTGGGCCCCATGACAAGTAAACGTTGTGGGCCCTTCATAGAATAAAGTATCAGTAAATTTGTCGTCAGAGCAGGGTGTGTGTGCGCGTGTGTGTGTGTGCGTGTGTGTGTGTGTGTGTGTGTGTGTGTGTGTGTGCGTGTGTGTGTGTG
>JAPQRP010000024.1:35883505-35894867 GCA_037367295.1 Apogon hyalosoma | reverse complement strand
TAGGGTTGAAGATGGAGCTGTGGAGTTGAATGGATGAAGAATTCAGACCCAAGCAGAGCATTTACAGTTTATGGAGACCACAGGGAAATGTTTTAAAATGTTCAATTCCATTTAAAAAATCCAAATATTACTCCTTTAAAAAGACATGAACTTCACCTGAACACATCATACGTACGATATTTGGGGATCTCTAAAATATTGACAGTAAACATTTCTATTTAGTGCACCACCACAGATGTTGTGTGAAATTAGTCTATTATCATTGGATGGTTCATGTAAATATTATTAATGTAAGATAAAAGAAAATATATATACTTCAAGAGCTTCTTGTCATTTCTGTCTGAAAACAAGAGGGATGCATGTGTAAAGCACATTTTTTCAATATACATGAATCCCTTATGTTTTCAGACAGAAATGACAAGAATGCTAGTATAAACAGTAGATAAAGCACATGATTTTCCTGTTTCATCTTTGTAAAGAACCCATGAAACCCCCAAGAGGATTAAGTGGTTCAGAAAATGGATGGCTCTTTGTACAGAAAAAGGTTTTTTTTACTGAGCATGTTTTCTAGCGGCAATAACATGTACCATTATTACCACTCAAACGCATTGGTCTCCGTGTTTCCATCCATTTCTTTATAAATATCTATAAATGCCAAGTACATCAATGTTCCATGATGACCAGGAAAGAGGAAAAACAGTGAGATCTCTTAAAGCCATGGTAGATATGTTTAAAGATGTCTCATATGCGATACTGGAAGAGTGTGATGCTATCAGTTGCATTGCTGACACACGGATAACTGATTCTGATACATCACAAGTTCTGAACAACACAAATTTGTCTCAGATTTGTGAAACAGGTTCCATTTTGGAGTTAATGCGGAGCTATGCTTGTGCTCGTTGAATATAAATCTCCCAGTATTACCATTCTACTGACAGCAGAAGCCTTCTTCTTTTCAGCCAGAAGGCGCCTTGTCAGGTGAACACAGCACAGTATCAATCAATATCATATTTCACTTTGAGACATAAAGTGTTTTGTTGTACACTGTCATGCATTGCTTCTGTGGAGCCCTTTGTATAATACATCAACTCTCCCTGGCAGCAGAAACGGAGAGCAAAACCAACAGAATAAATATTTTACCTGTTATGTGACAGTATGCAATGCATCAAAATTTCACCGTGTGCCCAGAGGATAATAAGTCAGTACAGAATTATTGGCGAGCATGGACATGGTGGGAGAAGTGGGAGGGCTGTGGGGTTTGGGGGTCAGTGGTCAATGCAGTGAGTGACCACAGGAACCGTGACACGACTCAACACCATGGGCTGAACCGTGTGTGGAAATGTAACTGAGGACCGGCAGACATTTTGACCATCATAGAAAGAGTGACCGTACAGAAGGTTGAAGATTCAGATGCATTTAAACCAGGGCTGTCAAACGCATTTTAGTTCAGGTTCCACATACAGACCACTCTGATATCAAACGGGCCAGACCAGTAATATAATAATAACACCTTCAAGTTTTTCTCTTTATTTTAGTTCAAAGAAGTCAAATTAAAGGTGGGGTATGAGATCTGAGAAAAACGGTTCGAGCAAGCTACATTTTGAAATTACACCATTTAAAAGTCCAAACCCCTTTCTTCAAACATCCCCCTGAAGCCACACCTCCAGAATACTAGCACATGCAATGTTTGTTCCCCAGGGTTCACGAGTGCTGCACAGCAACAACTTGCCCGGCTCCAGCTCAGGCTCCAACTCCAATCCATGCATACCTCATTCAGTCTCCTCCAACACCCCCTCTCTTACAGAACAGCCCTAGTTCATACCTATCTGTCTAACGTTACATTTCCTAGTGATTTATTTTAGTGACAAAACTGTTTTCTGGTGAACTTTACATCCTAATATTGCTAACATAGCTAACCAAGCTCTAGCTTCACTTCTTGTACCAGTGCTCCAAGCCTCTGAGAACGAGCAATTCATGCACGAAGAGGGGTACACGTGTGTGTGTGTGTGGGGGGGGCAATGGCATTTGATTTTGATAGACATATCACTGTTCAATCATTTCAATTGGACATTCAAAATGATTGGATGGTGTTTTTTCAGTCCTGTCCGTTCCACAGGTGACTACATTTTTTGTTATTATATTTTGTGTTAGAGCAGTTAATTAATTCATTGCAATCGGGTTGTGAAGGGGATTTTAAGCAATATAGTAAAAATAAACTGCTCCAGAAAAACATCTGCTACCCCACCTTTAAATTATGAAAATGTTTACTACTACAAACTATCCTTTAAAAAAAAAATGCAAATAATATGAACAACCCGAAATTTCCTAAGAAAAATAAGAACAATTTTAACAACATTATGCTCAGTTTATCATTTACACATGTAAATTACAACTTATAGATCACAGTGGATCTATAGATCCACAAAACATTGAGTAACAGGCAGCGTATTGGACTCTTAAGACATTTCAGGTTGTTCATACAGGTTAATTACATGTTTTGTGAAAGAATAGTTTGTAAATGTAAACAGTCATGTAATTTTACCTTGGTACACAAAGACAAAGAGAAAAAAAATGGATTTGTCATTATATATAGGCTATTATGTTATTATTTTACTGGTCTAACCCCCTTGAGATCGAAAAGGTATGTATGTGGAAGCTGAACTAAAATTATTTTGAGACCCTTGATTGTTAGTATTTTCAGTATATTCATTCCAGGGGCCAGATTGGACCCTTTGGGCCATATGTGTGACACCCTGGTTTAAGGGAAGTTTGTGTTGAACTGTTTTGCATTGAATGAATGTAGGGCTGGGCGATAAAATGATAACATATCACGAAATATCCTTTCCTCAATAGAAGAATGAGACATGCTCGATACAGTTTCAATAGAATTCATTCATCCATGTTTTGACAGACGTAAGAACGGCCAATCATAATTAAGTCGCGCCGCATCGAACAGATCCCGCTAGAGCCACAGCAAGTTAGGTTGATGCACACAGCACAGGCTTAAAAGCAGCTGCAGCACACGCTAATGTTTGGGCTGCAGCGAGAAGTAATGAGTGTTCCATCTGGAGAAAATGTGAGTGAGAACTCGGGCAACAGGTTATTGAAAAATAGGGTGTGGTATAGAGGCCAGGAGTTGGATGTTCAAAGCATGTTAAGTTTAATTTTCGGTTTACCCCAGTTATGGCAGCTAGGAAACACACCCCCATGTATATACCCCCGGTAATGTTTGGTGAAGATGGTCTGTTTTGTTTGTGTTCTCTTTTAAAACTTGAAAGCTTTTGCCTGCTGGTCAGACTTTCAGTTTAGTTTTAAATAGATGCACCTGTTTTACTCATCTGAAACAGTTGCATAATGTTCTTCTGAACATCTGTCATATTCAACCTGTGACAGAAAATAAACCATATTTAAATAAAAAACAACCTTCTGATGTCTTCACAGCTAACTTATGAGAAACAGAAAATTTAAGCTTGACAAAAAAAGTGACTGGATTTATATAGTGATACATATCGATATTGTCTGATATTAAAAAAAATTATAGTGATATGATTTTTTTCTGTATCGCCCATCCCTAAATGAATGTAAGGAAAATCCAACCAAAGTCTTGTGCACTGAGATGTATATCAGTCAGTCTACAGGCTGTTTTCATCAACAGAAGAAACCGAGACAGTTATAAGAGTCTAGATATGATTGCTAGATGATATGACGTGACTTTTCTTCTTCAAAAAGAAAAAAGAAAAGAAGGACTTCGATATTTTCACCTGAACCCCTTGTAGAATGTTGTGTCATAACACTTTCACCCATTTAGAGCACATCCATTACAGATTTCCAATAAAAAAAATGATAGTCATCATGCCAGTAATGTCAGAACAGCGAGGGCATCACACTGTGCACCAGTAAATCCAAAACCCTCAGGAGCGACTCCAAACAATGCAATTCCTGGATCTGGTTGTATCACTTTACCACAAATACCAGAATGCTTAAAAATGCCAAACCAGAAAGATAGAAGACAAATGGAACTCCAGAATACATGATACAGAGTGGCTTCATCTCTGTAACAGCCGACTCCCACAGCCACAATTTAGATTAAGTCACTATATTGGAAGTGACTGACCAAGAAAATGCAAAGTGAACTAAAGTTTACAGAAAATGTTCAACAGAAGAAATATGTACATGTATTTGACCCGAAATGAAAGCACTATTTCAGCAATTTAAATTAGTAAGTAACAAAAAGCATAAACCCAACTTAAAAGAAAACAACTTTAAATTAGAATTTGCCAAAATTAAGTTAATTAAAACAAAGCCAAAGCAGCACGTTTTCATCATACTAAAATAAGATAACATAAAATAAGATAAGATGACTGATGTGAGTGACTGACCTTGCCATTTTCTTCATTACATATACTTTACTTTCTTTTATTTGATATAAGAAAACTAATTTGCAGCATATTCATTTATTGTTGTTAAGACTGTGTTGCTGTAAATTCATTGGTGTGTGTGTGTGTGTGTGTGTGTGTGGGGCTGTTTTGTGCTGTTTTTTGTAAAAAATTAATAAATATATATTTTTTAAAAAATAAAAAGATAAGATAAAATAAGATTTTACTGATACCACCATGGGGAAATTGCACAGTTGACAGCATTAAACACAATAATAAAGTGCAGGGAAGACAGCTGTGAAACAATATAAAAAGAGAAAAAGAAATCTATAAGAACATATATATATATCAGCAGTGTAAATATACACACATTTAGATTTAAATTTGAATAGTATATACATATTTACAATATATTTAAACATCCATAAAGTGTGATATGGGGGGGTACTCTTGAGCAGTATCCTTGAGAATAAATATAAATAAAATGAAATAGATACACCATGATTTGACTTTTAAATCGCTGGCTTTCACATTAATAAATACATCCCTTATTATACAATCATGGGAAAAATTATTAGACCATCAAAAAACATCAAAAATAATGGTGATGCAATCAAATACTAACTCCTGTGTGTATCATGTGATTAAAACAGACAGAAAAGAAAACATGGAATGAATAAAAGCACTGTTTTTGTCAGTACAATGACATAGATATTGATGTAAGAACTGAAGTGATTTTAGTTATTATCAAGAAAACATGGAAAATGAATAGATATCAGCTCTGAGATTAAACTACTATGAGCTATTTTTGTTGTTATCATTATATTTGTCCAAAACAAATGTACCTTTAGTTGGACCAGGCATTAAAATGAACAAGAAACTGAAGAAAATAAGAGGTGGTCTAATAATTTTTGACTGTAGGAGGGGAAATTTGCAGTGTTCAAAAGTACAAACTAAAATGTACGTCTTTTACCCTTTTTTTTAAATTTTTCTGTTCTCATCAAAACTCTTTCACCATAACATCTATATTGATATGTAGAATCATCCACCCAGCTTTATGAACTGAATGTACCAGTGTGACCCAGAATCAGTTCAGTTCCATATTTTTGGTCTGTGTAATGGAAGATATTTTTGATGGGTTTATATGTAGTTTGGGGCTTAACATATTATAACCTGAATAGTTTAGTTTCTATTTGTTTGTGTTTATTTCTGGCAGAATGGTTGCACAATGGTGATCCAAACAATATAAAGGTGTTATGACTAGTTTCCACGTTCTCTAGTTTACTGTGATAAATAACCAATGAAGGAAATATATTTGATTATGAATCTGACACTTAAAGTAAGGAACTAGATAAGCTTTTGCTTCTTTCTGTTCCTTCTCAAACTGTGTTTTTGAGTTTATATGTACATTTATGTTAAATGTATTGTATCTGATACCTTTTCTGTGATTAATGATCATTGATGGATGCATATGTAATTGACTTGTTGACTTTATTTTAATTATTATTATTATTTTTACTATTATTTTGGTTTGAGACAAAAAAAAACATACAGATACTCTCAGTCCAAAACACCGACGATAGGCCTGTATGGAGCTTAGGTGGGGCCGGAAAAAACACTCCACACATGTACAGAATCGGAAAATTCAACTTACAGTTCAGAGGTCCCGGTCAGAAACACATCCGATGGTCACAGTCCATCAAGGCGGGTTCCTCCGAGGCCAAATCCACGGCCTATCCACGGCCACACAAAGACACACAGGCGACATTAGCGGCTAATGCTAATGCTAATGCTAACACCGACTCTTCCAACTACTTTGCTCTGAGCACTAGCCAGGTCCTCTTCAGTATATCACCATAAGCACACTTAACGACTCACCACAGCTAGTGTTACCAAAGGATACGAGTAAAGCACTGAATTACTCACTATTTAAACAATTATCTAGACATTAAAACGTTAAAGATACTGGCGCTTTTCAAGATAGCCCCGCCCCTCTTCCCCATCTCGCCTTCTTGGCTCCTCCCCCAGCCCTCAACCAATTACCACAGGTAGAGCCCACCTGAACTGACCAATCACAAAACAGAATCACTGCACCTACGGAAGTACTGTTGGGTACTCACTGTGGTATTTTTGTTTTGTGAATTAACTTATGTACATTGTTTTAAGTTTGTAAAAGTATCTTATTCCTAATCACAATTTTTGGCTTTAAAACTGAAACAACTATTAATAACTTATTTACCTGCTTTTTATTTACTGCTCTGGATCTGCATTTACTTTATAGAAAGTTCTTCAATAAGCCAAAGAGGAATTTATGCTGGTAGCCAGGTATGAGAAAACTTGAAAAAGGATCTGGTGTGTACGGTGTTATGATTGAAAACAGGCGGTGAAATATCTGTTTCTATAAATACCTGACAATATGTTTACATGGTGTTGATCATTCCTAATTCTGTCCTCAGGGCTACACTAAGTTGTCGTTTGTTGATCCACAGTTCAAATTAAAAGGTGACAGTTCTGATATTGATTGGACTATTCCAAACAGAGCTTTAGTGCAACTATTAACAACACAAACTACACAAACACTACTAGTACTACTACCACTACTACTACTACTACTGCTACCACTACTACTACTACCACTACCACTACTACTACTACTACTACTACTACTACTGCTTCTACTACTACTAGTACTACCACTACTACCACTAATACTACTACCACTACTACTACTACTAGTACTAGTACTAGTACTACTACTACTACTACTTCTACTGCTACCACTACCACTACTACTACTACTACTAGTACTACTTCTACTACCAGTACCACTACTACTACTACTACTACTACTACCACTACTATTACTGGTACTACGACTACCTCTACTACTACTACTACTACTACTACTACTACTAGTAGTTCTACTACTACTACTGCTGCTACTACTACTACCACTACTACTACTAGTACAACGACTACCTCTACTACTACTAGTTCTACTACTACCACTAGTACCACTACCACTAGTACCACTACTACTAGTACTACTAGTACTACTACTTTGTGCTGCTCCCTTTATGCGTCTCCATGGTAAATCATCTGCTTCCATTCGACTCCGCCTCCTCCATCTTCTACCTTCATGTGTTCTCTTTCACCACATCCATAAATCTCCTCTATGCCTCCTGCCTGGTATCTCCATTTTCATGATCATCCTTCCAGTATTTTCACTTTGAGCCATCATATTGTAATTAGCTGGAATTTGTTATTATTTTACATGATTATGATAATCATGTCCATTTGCTTGTATGAATACAGTTTTGGTTAAACTAACAGAAATAACATTTCAACATTATTTTCACGTTTATTTTACCGTCATATTCAATATTTCAATGATGGGCTTATATTTAACTAGTAGCTATCTGCACACTTTATCTTTTTAACTGTGACCTTTTAGTCGTTCATGATGTACTTAGAATATTTCAGTGTCTAAAGCCCATGTTCAATTTTTATTAGAAATGAATACATAATTCATTTACATCTTCTAAAATTATAATCCAGTGAAAACCTCTTCTTCATAAGGTGCGTGTGTATAATTAAACTGACACTAGCGTAACAGAATACACAGTTATATAGTTAATTACATTAATTTGTATGACAATATTGTGACATAATTCCCTGTCAACAAAATATGAAACACAGACCTTCTTATTTTTAGATATTTTAATATGGAAATATGTCACACTGTGTTTTTAAAGTAGAAGCATTTCAATGCTAAAAGAGCATATTTTTTCTTTTGTTTTCATTTTTTGTGAAATACAGGCAGCATTTTCTAATTTTCAGTTTTCCAACAACCTTTTTTTAAATCAAATGCACACAGAACATGCAATGGAAACATGGTGATAGAACAGAACAGGACAGAACAGAACAGAACAGAACAGAACAGAACAGAACAGAACAGAACAGAATAGAATAGAATAGAATAGAATAGAATAGAATAGAATAGAATAGAATAGAATAGAACAGAACAGAACAGAACAGAATATAATAGAATAGAATAGAATACTCATAATCAAGTGAATGTGGACCAGTGTGGGTGGGGGGTGGGGGTGGGGGTACTACTTTTCTCTTTTTTTTAGTTTTAGTTTTTGTTGGTTGTTAGTTGTTTTTTTTGGAAAACTGGAAAATTGGACATGCTTATAGCTGTGCTGAGAGGATATGTAGGCTGAAAATGTGTCCTAATACAAAGATTATTTAAAAAGAAAAAAGAAAAAATGTGCAAAATGTAAATTGTGCAATAGAAAACTGCTAATGGAAACACCAAAATGTTGCAAAACCTGTCGCAGATCATAAAAAGTGTTACGCTCTCATGAGGCTGTATCTGAGCCGTTTGGACTGGTTGGTGGAGGGCCATGAGGCCACGCTGACTGTCCCAGTCCACCCTGCTGCTGTCCTCTGGTTCACCGCACTAACCCCCTGTGTTCCACCTGCTGCTTCCAGCTGTTCCTAATCAGCTGCTCTGGGTAGAACCAGGGCACATTGGTCCACTCTTTGCCAGATTGTCTCCTGTGTTTCCCTGTTCCTTTTGCTGTTCTTGCCTGTTTCTACCACTTCTCTTCTCCTCAGCCCTGGTAACTGAACCTGAACCCACCTTTGTGTCTGTGATCACGACTGCTGGTTATTGGGTTTCCTGTCCAATTCTGTCGAATAAAGCTGCTCCGTCAAAAAAAGCAACCAGCAGCAGAAATCAACAGCAACACCTATCAGTTCACACTACGGCGTTAAAAAAATGCTACTTCATGTTTGGACATGCATATTTGGCTATGAACTAACGCTCCCACTGTAGAATCACCATTATTTACGTGTTCATATGAATCTAGGTAAAGGTAGCATATTTTGACAGGCCTCTATCTTCTGTCTGATAACACTCCTACTCCAGGGAGCACACCTCACCCCTGTGATACCAGACACACTGAACATGGGACAACAGAAGAAACACTACATTCAAATCAAGTCCACTTTATTCGATATATACACTTTTATGATCTGTGAGGGAAATCTGGTCTCAGTATTTATCCCATCCGTGATGGCTTCATGTTTCTTTCCACAGGCCTCTACCTGTAGGAGGGCGCCTGCTCCTTCCCATCCAGCCTTTCAAACCTCTGCAGGATGGGTCTGGATGCCCCTGATGTCTCCATTGTTGAGAAACCCTTCTGCAAACTGCAAAATGGCATTTTAGGCATTCAGTTACATATGACTGGTTAACATCAAGAAAAAAACCAGTTTACAGCAAACAGTCTGAATTCAAATCTAAACCTTTAACACCTAAACCCCACAGCTACTGGCATCTTGCTGCTCGTTGTGGTGAACAGTTTTTACAGTCCATTTATCTGCTTGGACTTCAAGGCCTGTCATCCTCAAGGAGTTCCTACTTATTGTTTCAAGAGCATAACGAGCGTATGCAATACGAGACACCTTCTCATCACATAAAAAAGACCAAGAGCTTCAGACTTTTTAATGATCATCTGAACATCTGACCTATGGTTTTAAAGTTCAGTCACAGCGGTTACCTCCACGTTTGTAGGATCCCACGCTCGTACTTGTCTTCATTTCCCAATGGATCAACAAGTATCAATGTCCTCTGACATGTTGACAATCTATGAATATTTACTGCATTCATCTTATTCCATCACACTGTGGCATGTTTATGGAGCAAACCCTTTTAGGAAAATTGAGTCTTCTGTTGCATCAGGTCAGCTGACATGCATATGTACAATATACACACAAGTTATGCAGCGACACTGTGAGCCTAAGGAAAAAGGGAAACAAATGTGGCACTTCTGGAGTCAAGAGGAAACAAATGTCCATGCTACAACACATGAAAATTCTCCACATCCTCCATGTGTCTGACAGGAGGAAGTCCAGGAATGGACTCACATTCTAGAAGTCGTCCTTTAGAATGCCCCAGACAATACCAGATGTTTGGAAAAGGACAGGAAGTGTACATCTTGCATCATACATACGTACGTACGTATTCTGAAAGAAATGAAATCATGGACTGAAACAGGTGAACCAGGGTTTTCCTGAAGTGCTTGTAAAGACATCAGATGTGATTAATAGAAGTTTCTGATTTGTCAGTTCTGGGGTTTGTCTTCTCATGTAAACAGGCTCCTTATCCAACCTGTCGCTACACTGTCGATGAAACAGAACCAGTGTCTTCTACAGTGGAGTAACCAGTGACGACTGACAAAGAACGAAGCAGGAGACATTTGAGACCCTTTGAGCCCAGGCTTCAGTGAAATGATAGTGAAGAGCTTTAGACCATCCAGACAAAAGGAAAGGACACACGTGATGTATGAGTGGAGCGAGCTAACGCAGTCCTGTAGGCGCTAACTTTGATCCAGATCAGACGCTGAAACACCACAGCACTGCAAGCATCAAGCCCGACTGGGCCACACTGACTTCTGTGGCTTCAGAGGATGTGGTAGGTTTGGTTCTCTGATCCATTGAACGTGCATTAGGTGGACTTCAAAACCAAAGGAACACATTTAATCTACACCAGTCAGAGGAAACAGAGACTAAAGACAGGTTTCAAAGTCTGGCAGGACTTTCAATGGAGAGAAGGATGAAAAATAGAGGACGTTTCTGACAGGGACTGATTATCATTTCAGTAGATTAACCCTTACAGACCCACGACTATTTTTGTCATGACTTCCACATGATTTTTTTGTTTTTCAAAAGGGATTTATCACCATTTATTATATCAAAGTGTCTGTTGCCACCAAGGTTATTATCATTAATGAAATGACAAAAACTAGAATTGAAAAACATTTTCGTTAACTGAAATGAACAAAAACTAGAATTAGAAGAAAACACAATAACTAGCTGAGCCTGTGTTGTGTGCTTACAAAACTAACTAAAACATAAAAATTTTATGGGTAAAATTCCCTTTGTTTTCCTTTTTGTCAATGTCAGATTGATCTGAAATC
>JAPQRP010000024.1:35760734-35770852 GCA_037367295.1 Apogon hyalosoma | reverse complement strand
ATGCTACAGAGGTGAATGCAACTGCTTTTCCCACAGTTTTACCTCTCAGACAGAACTGCACCACAATAAGAGAACAGCAGCAAGTGAGCAGAGCAGTAGAGCAGGGTGAGTAGTATATTATTCCACCCCTGAACACATTTCATGCTGCTGTTATTTGACTGGTTGGAGGCACAAACTCACTGCACGAAAGTCCATGCCTAGAAACATCCCCAAACACAACAAACTTAAAGAAAAATGGAAAATTCAGCCAGAGGACAGACTCTCTGCAGGGAAATACAAAACCAAACACTGACAGAAGGAAACAGAAGTAATGACTGATAAGGATTATTATTGTTTGAGTCCGGTCTGAGCATGTTTTCTTCGAATGTCACTCAGGATACAGACGTTGCCTTTTAACTTAAAAGTAATAACGATTTAACAGCATATTTTTGGTTGTATTGTACAACCTCGACTACATTTCAACAGACAGCATTGATATATATATTTTTTTATCTATACTGTTTGAGTATTTAGAACATTGGATTTCTTTCTACGTGGTCTGCTTGTGAAGTTTTAAGTGTCCAAAAATGATCAAATTACCATTCATTGGCCTTTACATCACAGAGGGGGCAAGACTGTGGCGCATACTGGATAATAATCATCAAAGTACATCTGGTACCGCTGTTTAATATCACCATCTTTCTGCATTTCCTGGGTCAAAGGAGAAAGGAAATGGCCCCAAACAACATCTCTTTGATGCACATGTAGCTTTGATTGAACTATTTATGTCCTTATCGGTCCTTTTCATTTCTGTTTACATCCTCAGTCAGTCTAATATATCTGGTTAATTAAAGCTCACAAATTGGTCAAATCAAACCAGCGGATCCGGTCGCTAACAAACCTCCGACGTCCAACCTTTCTGATTTTTACTGACAGTGACATAGATGCAAAGGGACACCGTGGGTTTAATGACCCCCACTTCCTGCTGTTTCCTGCTTTAACACAGCAGCAAGAAAGTGGAAACGTGCAGTCGTGGAAATCAGCCACTGTGTAAAGGGGGGGGCATTTTGATACCATTTTTGCCACTTATTGAGCAAAACAAATCCCCCTCTGGGCCCTGCTGGAGCTGGTCTGGGGTTCTTTCAGGCATGAGCATCATAATAGAATCCCCCACCTTGAGCGGCACCGGCCCCCATTTCACAAACCACAGAAAAAAGATGGACAGACGTGACTCCACTGGCAATATGGAGCGACAGTGTCCTCCTCCAGCCTCGTACTGTATGAGTCACCGCTCAGTCTGTCTCCTTATAAACAAGAACGACTGATGCCACACCGACGTATGTTTTGTCATCTCTGCAGGGGCGTCGGCGTGCAGAAACAAAAAGATGTAGCGGGGTCTAGTAGATGACTTTATCTTTACTTATGACTAATTCTTTCACTGGCAGCTGTTTAACCATCTGTGGTACAGAACTGAGATTACAGCTCCAAACAGCCGCCACCACCCACCACATTTACATAAAATATGGATTATTATTTTATCATTAACATTTATTTAAACCATAACTACTTTTGTGTTCAAGATGCTTTTTTCATCTAAATGTAATCTTTCGTGAGTGATTCATCACCATTTACTGGATATTATCCTCTGCATTTTTTTCAGTATAAATCAGGTTTTTTCTTAAATTTAGTTCCCTGATCATGTAGATGTTCATAAAAGCTCAGAGTAAATTTGAAGGTTACTGTATCAAAAACTGACAAAAATTAAGAAAAAGTAACTTTTACAGCGAAATATATCATGAACTAAACATTAAAAACAAGTGTTTCCAGCCACTGTCATCTATGGGTTTTACTGGTGAATCAGTGTTGTAGAAGATGATTGTGTTTCCACGTTAACTACGGAGCCTCTGAACGTCCAAATGGGTCATAATCTGACGACCATGAAAAGATGACAAACTGTATTTTACACCAATTATTTACATGTATTGATAGGATTAGTGGATCAACAGGTGTTAACCAGTTTAGATCAGTAGATGTTTTTGGTTTCCAGCAGCTGTTTGACCCTTGGGTTAAGGTCCACCCATAAGCACAATACTAGTAGTTGAAGTAGTTTACTTTTGATCGCTGGTGGTTGTTTGGGTCTTTATGAGTTAATCTCTTTTGCAAGTAGTGCTGCAACAACAAATTGATTAAATCAATCCTAATTGATTCTTAAAAGAGTTGGCAATGAATTCAGCAGTCAATTCATTGGGTCTTCAGTATGTTAGTATTGAGGCTGTGTAGTGTAACAGAAAAAAACCCAGAGCAGCATGGCTCAAGCTTCGGATACTGGGCAGATTTTTAAAGCTTTACATGATGTTCTTGGTGGCCACAGCAGCCTAGGTTGCCCGAAATGTAGCACACCATTAATGTAAAAAAACTTGAATATGGAGGAAAAAAATGGCCAAAATCCCACAGCGCACTACTTTTCAGGCAAACAGGGCTGCCGTGGCCACTGCGAACACAGAGCTAGCTTAAGATAGCCTACGTGACGTGATTACTTTAGCCTGCTAGCTAGTTAGACACTGTCGTCATAATTGTAATGTTTTCATCCATCTCCGTTTATCAGGCCACCAGACTAACGTTACCTACCGGAGCTGGTTGGGGACTATATCTTGCTAGTCTCTAACTATAACAAGTCTAGGTAGCGGGCTAGTGCTCGCTAACTGTACCCAAAGCAATTGCTGGGATGTAATCATTAGTGACCTGTCTGCAGCCTATATTGCTTTGGGTTGAATACTGATCTTTGAGAATTGAGTCTTTCCTGTTAATCCAATGAATAGTTATTAAAATAATCTAAAGATTAATCAGTTATTAAAATTATTGTTAGTTGCAACCCTATTTGCAAGTGTCCTGGCCAAGGCAGCAGTGGAAATTACAAACATAAAATACATAGAAAACTGCTGCTGAAGTGTCGTGTAAGCAGCACATGGTTCTTCCTTTGTTTCTTGAGGGTTATTTTAATAGAAACTGAGCGTGTACGTGGTAAAAGAAAAGGTTAAACAGTAATGAACCACTGAAAAGCTTAAAAACAAGATTGATTTTCCATTAAGTGTCCACAAACTGGTTTTGATGCAGCCTCCAAGGGTTATAATGGGAAGAAAAACCCTGGACATTCTGAAATCTCATTTGGGGTTTTCACCACAGGTTCCAGTTCAAAGCTAAAGATCCACTCAAGTACAGACGGATGCCCAACAAGTTCCTTCTTTTACACATTATGGAAGAGGATATCAACTGGTTTTAGACGTGAACAGTCACCCCAACTCTGGCCTTTTCCAGAGGTATTCAAAGAAATGAAAATACTGTTCTCCTCATGGAACGCATCTACCATCAGCCACTTCCTGCTTTTAATCAAGTATGCATGGCTGCACGTGAAGAAGAATATCAAGGCTAATAATCATTATGATTAGCATGTGAACAGCTTAGGAGGTTCATCACCAGATCCTCTTTCCAAATTCACGGCTGGCACCTCCCGTACGTGAACTAAATCAGAAGTAGACACCGTGACCTCACCCACCGTCTACACTCCAAACGGCACAATGAATCTGTTCTCTGGGAACCGGAGAGTTTAAGACGGGACTCTGAGTTTCACCCCCTATCTCTTGTATGTAAATATTCGAGACAGACACTCCAGGGAAGTGTTTAATGTTAGGAACTTTTGTGCTTGGAAAAATGTATAACCTAATGGATCTCTCAAAAAAAAAAAAATACTATCTCTGCATGGAATAATTAACAGAATAACAATGGAATAATTCACTTACAACATATTCCTGTTCATCCACTAGTCATTTTAACAAAATGTGGAAACAATTACTCATGTTAAATATGTTAACATGGAGACTGGTCTCATGAAATCGCATTGCATGTCATGCCATTTCCTATGGCTTTTTTTTTCTCTTTCATTTATTTGTTTTGAGCAGAAGGAAAAACTAAGCACTTTCTGTGTACAAGGAACTAATGGCAGAGCAAACACAGTAATAAATAAAGATAATCAAGATGTTAGCAATTGCCAAGTTACTAGTAATAACAAAATAGATTCAACATGCGCTGCTCAAAAAGGAGTGGGAAGAAGAAAACTTCTTAAATCCCACCCCCATTTCACATTTACACAACGTAACACAGTACTTATGGTTCCTGAGTGATCAAGTATTGTCTGTTTAGAGTCCTAATAATGTAATTAACTGATAGTTAACAGATTAGGAAAACTGACGTATATTACACATAGTATATCTCTAATTAATAGTCTGCATAACTTAGAATGCAATGTATTTCAACAATAATCACATACCAACAATAGTAATGGAAGTGACACATACCAACATGGTAAACAACAACAAGCACAAACCAACACAGGTAAGAAAGAGCCAAGGATGGAACGGCCCAGGAATTAACAATAAGCCCCGCCCCCCATACTGTGACCAGACCATCTGTTTGTAAAGTGCTTTAAAGCTACGGATACTTTTGCATTTGCATTTGACGTGCTTATACGTACATGTTTTCGTCTTTTGTGTGTTATTCAACGCCATCTGATCACGTGTCAATTTACGTCAATTTACGTAAGGTTCACGTAACCCTTACCCTCAGTGCGTGGTATCTACACATCGGCGAGAACATACACACGGAAAGCTTCTAATGCATACAGATTTAAAGTGCTGTGTATATTTACAGGATTCCATGATATGACGTTGTACTATGAATGCATCTTCCGGATTAACTACATGTTTTCTCTGCACATGAGATGATTATATGATATATTAGTCACATATTATATATTTATGTATATTATTCGAGGACATAATACAAGGAAAGTGCAATTTGTGTAAAGTATTTATTTGTTGTTTTTTACTGCTTATATCTTATCTTATTACTCTAGATTGTATCCTTTCATCTTTTATGCTTGTACTCTTAGAGTTCCTACGTAACCAAACAAGTGTGTAAATGTCAAATGAACTTTATCTTATCTTATATGATATGTACAATGGATGTGTGATTGTTTTTTTTTTTTTTTTGCTGAGCAGTATTTGCTGTCAGTATCAGAATCATCTTTACTCACCAAGTACGTAAATACATTCAAGCCAGTCTTTGCCGGTAGATGTAGTCTCTCTAGAAAATTATAAATACAAGATATAGCTAATAATAGTAATAATAATAATAATAATAATAATACAAATCTATGAAAAGTAAAATAAGAAAAAAGCTAACTCTATGAACATAAAGACCCAGTACTGACTTATATAATTATTGTGAAATTGTAAATATCAAGGGAAAGTGTTAACTATGTTAGCTGTTTTTTAACATTGTTTTTTTGTTTGTTTTCTTTGTTCCTTTTGTTGTTTTATTGCTTAAATTTGCACGTATACTGCCTTTTTCAGCCACAGTGGTTTTTGCTGCAGGGTGGTGGTTATCTCTGTCGCCTCCCACAGACCAGAACCAACCGGCCGAGGCCTCTGAGTGAACTTTTTCATGTATGTTTTCCCAGCGTCTGCACGGCTTCTCTCTTCCACCTCCATTTGAACAGGTTAACCGGTCACTCTACGACGGCCAGTGGGTGTGAATGTGAATGTTGTCTCTGTATGTCAGGCTTGGGAAGAACTGGCAAACCCATCCAGGGCGTTCCCTGCCTTTGCCCAAATGTCAGCTGGGATGGAGTCCAGCTCCCCTGCAAACCTACAAAGGACTCAGCAGTGACAGAAAATGAATGGATGAAGGCAAAAACTGAATATTTTGTGCATGGAAATATTGTCACTGTCTATCCTATAATATGGGCTATCTGTAGGTTTGAGGAGGCTAAATAATGGCTTTTTGAGACATTTTCCTCTTCATCTTTGGTCAAATGGACCTTCCATTTACATAAATAACAGTCCAAATATGTTTCAGTCCAGCTAATGTTAACTACATTTCCATTTGTCCATGACTAATGTTTCTGCTACTGATGTTTAAGCTGCTGAAGGTCATACCTGAACCCCTCCACCCATCACTGATTATTGGAGTTATACGCCAACATGCACAAAAACAGGAAACTACAGTAAAAAACACAAAAAAATGCTAAATGATACAAACAATACTAAAATACACTGCACTAAAATACCCTAACATACCCTAAAATACGCAATTGTGTGCTAAATTGTGCAAAAATATACTAAAAAGCACAGAATAAACCCACACAGAAATGCACTAAAATATGCACACACAAAAAAAGGCTAAATTACACAAAAATATGTATAAAATATGCTACAATACCCTACACTAAAATCTGCTAAAATACACTTATATGCTATAGTGCACTAAAATCTGCTAAAATATACACTAAAAATTAAAAAAAAAAAAAACACACACAAAAATGCACCAAAATATGAAAAAAAATTACACAAAAATATGCATACAATATGCTACAATACACTACAACAAAATATGCTAAAATACAGATATATGCTATAGTGCACTAAAATGTGCTAAAATACACACAAAAAACACATTAAAATCACAAAAAAACAACAAAAACGCACCAAACTATGTTAAAAAAAAAAAGCTAAATTACACTAAAAAACTAAAATGCATGTCAAATATGCTACAATACGCTACAGTAAAATATGCTAAAATACACAACTATGCTATAGTGTGCTAAAATACACACAAAAATTCACAAAAAAAATCACAAAAAAGCACCAAAATATGCAAAGTGAAATTACACAAAAATACTAAAATACAGGAAAAAAAGCTACAACACGCTACACTAAAACATGCTAAAACACACTAAAATGTGCTAAAATACACACTAAAAAATACACTAAAACTTAGGAAAAAACCCACCAAAATATGCATAAAAATAGCTAAATTACACAAAAATACTGAAACTCATAAAATATGCTACAATATACAACAGTAAAATATGCTAAAATACACTTATATACTATAGTGCACTAAAATGTGCTAAAATACACACTAAAAATCATAAAATATGATACTAAAATACACTAAATACGAGCTATCTGTAGGTTTGATGAAACTGCATTTGTGACTTTTTAAGACATTTTTCTGTGTCTGTGGTCTGATTTCATTCCTTCCATTCACATAAATACCAGTCCAACAGGCCTCAGTCTGAACCACGTTTCAGTCCACTAACGTCCCAGTTCCATTCATCTATCACTAACGTTTCTGCTACCAGCGCTGAAGCTGCTGAAGCTCATACCTGAACCCCTCCACCCATCAAAGACGGTTGGAGGCTCCACTCGTTCCCGTCTCCGTCAGGATCAAACGATCAACGCTAATTACACATTTGATTAATTCATTACAAAGACTTACAAAGCAAAGATTATTTATCGAGTCTGTGGAATTTTATGACCTTTCAGGGGCAGATTGAAAGATTAACTGCCAATTTTATGACCTTAATTTTTGGACAGTGACATTTAAGAGTTTTTAAGGGGATCCACATAATACCTGTATATTACTGAGAGAAATGAACTGACCTTATAACCACAAGCTTAGCATCTTGGATCTTTATCTGTCCCATATGCCTTTAAAGACCTAAATATCTGCCTGCAAACATAAGCATCTACTGATCTAACAGAGTTAATGACTTCGGAACCACTAATTCTATCAGTACGTGTAAATAACTGTTGTAAAATGCAGTTTATCATCTTTTCGTGGTCATCACATATGACCCGTTTGGACGTTCAGAGGCTCCGTAGTTACTGTGGAAACACCGTCATCTTCTACAACAGTAAAACCCATGGAATTGGATCAGTGACAGTGGATGGACACACTGGGTTTATGTTCAGTTAATGAGAGATTTTTGCTGAAAACATCACTTTTTCTTCAGTTTTCTCTGTTTTGATATAACCTTTGAATTTAGTCAGAGCTTTATTGACCGTCAACATCAGCGGTGTCAAACTCATGTTAGTTCAGGGGCCACATTAGGCCTATTATGATCTAAAGTGGGCCGAACCAGTAAAATAATATAAATAACAACATAAGAACTTATAAACATTGACGACTCTAAAGTTTTCTCTATGTTTTTGAGTGAAAATGTAAGATTCTGTCATGAAAATGTTTCGATCTATGAACTGTACTTGAACATAACATGAACAAATATGAACAACCTGAAAATTCAGAAGTAAAGTGTTATTTTAACAATAGTACACCTTAGTTTATCATTTATGGATCACAATGTACAGATCACAGTGGATCTACAAATACACAAAACATTTAATAACAGACAGAATATTATTAAAATTCCACATACTTCTATTCAGACATTTCAGGTTCTTCATATTTTTTGTGAAAGGTTAGTCTGTAAAGGTAAACATTTTTCTGCAATTTTACTTTTTTTTTAACACTAAAACAAATAGCAAAATTTGCAGTTTTCATTATTTATTGTTTATTCTGATAGTATTTTACTGCTCTGACCCACTTTAGATTGAATTGACCTAAAATGATTTTAACATCCTTGATTGTTAACACCTTCAGTGTAATTTTTGCATTTCACAAATTCATCCACGGGCCTGATTGGACCCACTGGCATGTTTGACACCTGTAATCTACATGATCAGTGAATTAAATATAGGGAAATAAATGATTTTCACACAAAAAAAGCAAAATTCAGAAGAGTATATTATAATAAATGATGCTAAATCACTTAAGGGTTAAACTAAAGGGTTTTGTTGGGTTTTTTTTTTTTCTTTTAAAAATAAATAGATAAATAAATGAATTAGTTAAAGAAAAGAAGTGAAAAAACTAAAGGTTAAATGTGGAAGTCAACACAAAAATAGTTCTAGGTCTCTGAAGGACAGTGTTTCTCACATCAATCAATCAAACTTTATTTATAAAGCACTTTTCATACATGTTACATGTAGCACAAAGCGCTTTACATCAAACCCCCCATTGTCCTGCAGTTGCAAATAGAAATAGAAATAAAAATAAAAGCAACAAAGTAAATTAATGTTAAAAAGTAAGAGTTTAATTAAAAGCTAAATTAAAAAGATGTGAGTATATTATAGAGTATATTATAATAAATGATGCTAAATCACTTAAGGTTTAAACTAAAGGGTTTTTGTTGTGGCTGGGTTTTTTTTTCTTTTAAAAAATATATAGATAATTAAAATAATTACTTAAAGAAAAGAAGTGAAAGAAACTAAAGGTTAAATGTGGAAGTCGACACAAAAATAGTTCTAGGTCTCTGAAGGACAGTGTTTCTCACATCAATCAATCAAACTTTATTTATAAAGCACTTTTCATACATGTTACATGTAGCACAAAGTGCTTTACATCAAACCCCCCGTTGTCCCGCAGTTGCAGATAGAAATAAAAATAAAAGCAACAAGGTAAATTAATGTTAAAAAGTAAGAGTTTAATTAAAAGCTAAATGAAAAAGATAGGTTTTAAGTTTACTCTTAAAAATACGAACCCTCTCAGCTGAATGAGGCCTCACCGTGGGTTTCAGTGTGGACTCAAGGAACAGTTAATAGAGTACTACCTGAGGACCAGATCAGATAAATAAACAGGGCTAAGACCATTAAGAGTTTCAAAAACCAATAAAAACACTTTCAAACTGATGACCTGGACCCTTAATTGCACTGTTTTCCCAGGTATAATTAGTATACTACGCACCACATTCCAGCGTTATTCATTTTTATTTCTTTATCAGACTGAGAAAACATCATCCATGATCCATTAACTAGTGGGTAGACAACCCCCAAATATCAGCAACTTAAGACTTCAGTTCATTTAAACTGTCATAACAGGCAATTTACTTACAGCTAATTGGCCTCCCACTGGTAATGCACTGTCTTGTCATTTTATTTTCTAAACCGAGGATACACTTTGGACCACTGATGACAGCCCATTTTTTTACAATGCTGTGATGCGACTAATTCTTGCTAACCAAGTTTGGTACCAAACTTCAGCACCAAATTCTCTAGATACTATCTTTTGGTATTTTTTGAGAGCATATTTCAATACTCAGGTACACAGTAAAAAAAAAAATGCAGTGTCAATATTTCAGAGTCAAGCAATTTTAGTCTAGACAGAGCACTGCAAAAATCTAAATCTTACCAAGTGTATTTTTCTCATTTCTAGTCCAAATATCTCATCACACTTAAAAGAAG
>JAPQRP010000024.1:35745723-35760634 GCA_037367295.1 Apogon hyalosoma | reverse complement strand
AGGTAATGATAAGAATATATATATATATATATATATATATATTTTAATTGTACCTTTTATTTAACCAGGCATTAAGAAATCATTGTTATTTACAACTGTGGCTTGGCAAAAGGAAGGACCTTTTAAGGGAGAAGGGGAAAAAAAATCATATGTTAATGTTAATGTTGTTGTAAAAAAATGTAAAAAAAAAAAAAAAAAAAAAAGAATTAAATATTAAAATATATATTCTGCGGATGTGTGTGTACTTGAGGTAGACTCAATGCAAACCCAAAGTGGATGTCCATGCAAAGCTCAGTTTTTACGACTGCGCGTACTCCGCATATGTGTACTGGTCTGCTTGGCAGGAAGTCGGTAAATGTAGGAAATTGTCATAAGAAATTTAGGAAATTGGTACGCTCAACTATGAAACCACAAATCAGACTGATTTCATGAAATTCATGGTGTATGAGACGCCAGTTTATTGCATTTGGCATGCTATATGTACACATTTTCATCCTTTCACGTGTTATGTCAGTGCGCTAGCTGCTAATCACGCTAGTTGCTAACCCCAACTGCTAAATGTGCTAGCCACTAATCACGCTAATGGCGTGTTATTTTTTGCGGTGTAAATATACACGGTGAAAGCTGATAATGCGTACAGATAACACTCCAGTTAAAAGTGGCGTGTTATCTGTACGCAATTCATGATATCATGTTGCACAAACGTCCGCAGACAGTGCACGCAGAGTCCGCGCCGTGTACAGTACGCCCGAATCTGTGGGAGCCTTAACAGGACAGGCTGGCATAAAAATAAAGTAAGAATTAGAATAATAAGAATAATAATAATGATTTGTTATTTGTAAACCACTTAATTTATGAAGTGTTTAAAGAAATTGATAAAATACCAAGTGATAAAACATACACAGGATGTAGGTAAAAGGCAACGAAAACGTGAAAAAGGAGAAGCTCAGATAAAGCCAGGTGAAAGTACAGTCTGAGAAGATACTTGGACACTGACTAAAACCTCGTTTCCATAGGCAGGTCATTCCAGAGCTTCAGTTTTCATCCTGGACACAGGTGCAGATAGAAGACCACTGCCCAGGGATCGTAGATTATACACTGGTTGATGCAGAGATTAAAGGTCTACAAACAGGTTAGCATCCAGGCTATGAAGAGCTTTAAAGATAGTCAATAAAATCTTTAAATCCACCCTAAAGCAAACAGGGAGTCAGTGTAAAGAAGACAAAACCAGTGTAATATATTCCAGTGGCGTATTCCCTTTAGAACGTTCCAACAGAGCTGGGTTTATACGTGTTTTAGAACATAAGCACTGTGAAACAATCACAAATGACCATAATTGTCCCTCACCAGTCCCTCTGCCTATTCACTCTAATGCTTGCTTGACCAACACTATTTCCTTGTTTGGCGAGTGTTGACAAGAGGCGATTTTTAACACGTCTGTTTAGTAACCCAAGCAAAGAATGTTAAATCAGAACAGGACAAATGTGTGCAAAAACAGTAGAATATTTCAGAAATCAACACATGGTTTATTGAAAACATGATGAAATGATGAAATGTTATTCAACACCAAAACATATATGAATACAATTAAGAAAAGCAATGAAAGTCTGGAGCATTTAAGCATATTTCTACTGACAGTGTGAACGAAATAAACCCAAAATACAAAGAAAAGTATAGAATTCAATAATGATGATTTCTACAGTATAAAATATTGTTTTGATAATTGTCATTTACCCAGTGCTACTTCTGTGGCAGTTCGCAAATTAACTTTTCTCTCTATTCAGTTTTTTAAGCGATTTATCACCATTCATTGTTTGTAATATCTTTTATTTTGCGTTTTTTTTCAGTGAAAATCAGGTATTTTCCTACATTTAATTCACTGGTCATGTAGATGTTCATAGTAACAGGGAAAAGTGAGTTTTTCAGCAAAAAATGTCAATAAACATAAATGAATAAACATAAAAACAAGTGTGTCCAACCACTGTCATTGATCCAGCTCCATGGGTTTTACTGGTGAATTATTGTTGTAGAAGATGACGGTGTTTCCATGGTAACTACGGAGCCTCTGAACGTCCAAATGGGTCATATCTGATGACCATGAAAAGATGATAAACGTATTTTACACCAATTATTTACATGTATTAACAGGATTAGTGGATCATAAAAATTAACTAGGGCTGTCAAAATTAACGCCTTAATGCGAATTAATCCATCATCATGATTAATTTGACTGCACGTTGGTCCTCTGGATGGAAATATGAGGACAAAAAACCCCAAGATGGAATAGCTGATTGACAAAGTCTTATACACACTCTGCAGGAATGAGTTTTCTTTTCACCGAAGCACTTCTAGCTTTAAATACCACATTAACGCAAAGCATACGTTAGTCGGGGATTCTGCTAGCACTTCGGCTAATGCCTGGCCTAGCTTGCGACAAACACATTCAATGCATATATATTCCCTTCTTTCTTGAGTCTGTTTGCTCTTGTAAAATGAAGCACAATAAATATAGATTAAAAATGAATGGTATTTAATCGTGATGAATCGAAATTAATTCACAGCAACCCTGTGATTAATCTGATTAAAGATTTTAATCGTTTGACAGCACTAAATTAAATTAGACTTTTTAGATCAGTAGATGGTTTTGGTCGTCATCAGCTGTTTGAGTCTTTATGGTTTAAGGCCCACCCATCCACCCAGACTTATTATGCACTACTATCTCAAATTGAATTAATTTATCAACACCATCACCAAAACGTGGATCCTACATGTGTTAATGCATCTCTTCTCACATTACTTCCTTCCAGCTGGTCACATTTGTTGTAATAATGAATGAGAGTCAAGAAAACATTTATCTTTTTCTTCAAACATTCCCACAAATTAGACATTTGAGGCGTTTTATCTCAAATACAGTAATGTATGGGTCAGTACGATACTTACCTAATGCAATTTTTCCTCCAAATATAATAATTTCAACCCTCGGGGAAAGTATTTTTACCATTTCCCATCTGAAAACACATGATATTAGAGAAGCGTCCCCTGCCTGACCAGAGCCTGGAGCTCTGATACCCATAATGCCGAGCACAGCAAGACCATGGCCATCATCATTAGAGCTGCACTGCTGTGGACACTAATGGCGGTCCCCGTTCTGCTGCCTCGGCACATTCACAGAGCTCATCTGAGACTCATGGGTGTGAACACATGAATTAATTCAAGAGAGATGGATTCACTGTTCCCATGTCCTGCTTTAAAGCGGGACACAGGATGCGGAAACCTTTGTGGCCAAACAGCCCGCCGCCAGTGCATTAGAGGTGATGTCCTCTCTACACCACCCCTGGAATCGTCAAAGGAGGCTAATTGAGGAGTTTGTCCTCGTTCATCTTCATTTAAAGCCGGGAAAAGATGGCGTTGTTTACTTGTTTCATTATTGAGGAGTGGGGGGTAGAGCAGGGAGGAAAGAACAGTGGTAGCAGTGTTAAACTGGGGGATGGGGCTGGTGAAATTAATGTGCTATCCCTGATGTGCCGTCCCTGCGCTCGTAATTGTGCTTTAAGACTGAAAAAAATAAAAAATAAAAAAATAAGGAAGTGGCTGCAAAGAGAAAATATTTCAGAATTGGAGGATGTCCACTTGAGTACAGTGGAATGAAGATTTATTACCTCTATTTCTCAGCAGTGTTAAATGCAGGATTTGAAAATCAATACGGGGTCATGACAAAACGCATTCATCAAGTTTGTTTATTTCTTTAGTCATGATGGTGCTTTACATGGCCCTCTTTTTCCTATTACATGCACAGGCGGTCATAGTGGAACCCCCTTTTGTTGTTTTTTTTGCAGTGGCCGTATAGATTTTCAGCCATCCGAATGAACCCTTTACTAAAGGGCCTGCAGTCATTGTACTCAGCCCTTTCCCTGCGGTAAAGCCCGTCCGTTCCCTCCTCCAAATGTACACTTTACAAATCAATAAACCTTCATAGTAATTTAACTGTGTGTGCTCCAGAGAGCCCGTGGTGCATTCACAGTGCATCGCGTAGAATTAAGTCAATGTGGTTTCCGTGTTGAAAGGCTGTTTAACTGAAACTCTGCATGTTTTTTTATTTTTTTTTTTTAATTTGCATCTACTGTTTAGGTTGAAGGAGATGGTGTTTGGATTAAATGGATTCACTGGGCCGTCAGATGAGCTTGATTAATGTTTTCACTTCAGAATTTATAGCGTTCCTTGCAAATGGGGCGTCCCATATGATTAGCCTGATTGCTGTGCACTGTCCTACCTGATGCCGATCAATACTCATTTCACCAGATCTATCCTGCATGTGGGGATCCCCAGAGCTGCCTTTTAAATGGAGCTGGGATAAAATAGTGACTTCTGTGGCTTTTCAGGGGGAAAAACCTTCAGAGCATAATATATCAGAGTTAATCTTTTACCATCCATTCTTTGAACTGAACCCTAAACCCATTAGGAAGTTAATATTTCACTTACGACTCTGGGTATTCTTACTAAAGAAGAAAAATAAGACTAAATTTACATATTAGACCCAAAAAAACGCAACCTGAACGCTTCAAAAGCAGACCTACTAAGAAGAAGAAGAAGAAGAAGACACTAAATATTCTTAAATATAAGTAAACAATCTGTCAAAAGGGTATATATTTTAAATCTTAAGCAAAAGTCCAAATAGTTGCCCAAATGTAACCAATTTTTACTCATTAAAAGCAATAAAAACAGTTATTCAAGACTCGAGTGGTGTCACACTGGTTCCCCCACTGAGATATTAACCATTCTTTTTACTTCTTACTGGTTAAGTGTAGCTCAACATTAGCTGTTAGATCTTATTAAGACAACATTAGATACACGGTATTTTCTAAAAATGAGCAAAAACATGCTTGATAAGGTAATTTTTCTGCTCAAAAGAACATATAATGAGTGATAGTTGAATGAAAAATGACTATCCCCAATAAAACTATTTTTCAATCCCGGTATCTGTCAAAGGAATCACAGCATGACATGTTTTGCATATCATTCAGCCCTAATGATGAGACAAAGACAAAATATTACATGAGAATCAACTAATTCTGGTTTTAAGCATAGTGGAATTATTGCTAAATATAAGAAAATATGCACAAGTTGAAGCAAGTTGTGCTCATTATAAGGAATGAAACATCAGTCAAGCCTGAGAAGGGTGTCATTTTTAAAATACAGGAAATAATCTGGTTTCGCTGCTGAGATTTTACACCCACTGTTCTTTAAACCAATGTAGTTCAATATTAGGAATCTGCTATTATGACAGTATGAGATATATTTTCATAAAACTAGCTGGACTCGATTATTTTTATGTTCAAAAGGACATTTATTGGGTGGAAATTCAATGGAAAAACAGAATGGCATGTTTTGCATATCACTGAGCCCTAACGGTGAGACAAAGACAAAACATTACATGAGAAAAAAAAAACAAAAAACAACTAATTGTGGTTTCAAGCCTGGTGAAATTATTAGAAAATATAAGAAAATATGCAAATGTGTAAACAAGTTGTGCTTATTACAAGGAATGAAACATTTATTCAAGACTTAGAGTGGTGTCATTCTTAAAATACAGGAAACATTGATATTTTACACCCACTCTTCTCTAAACCAGTGTACTTCAATATAAGGAATCTATTATTAAAACAATATTATATGTATTTTTATAAAACTAGCTTGACTGGATTATTTTTATGTTCAAAAGTAAAATTCAACAAGTGGTTCCAGGCACAACAAACCCCGCCCTCGCACATATTGTATCTTGTTTTGGCATCGATCCAGCTGATGTCATCATGTCTATGCATGTGCTGATGTCAGCATATCAACTGCCTCGATATATGTTCCTAGTTTGAAGCTAATTGAAATAAAATTGATGTTTTTATAGACATGTGAAATGTTGCCCATTATAAGTAAATGGGAGAAGAAAAAATATTTTTTTCCCAAAATGTACCCACATCTATTCTGGGTCACTGATAATTTATAAACCAAATTTGGTTTCAACCAATACTTTTGCTGCTACAGACATCTGAAATTTCGCCCATTATAAGTAAATAAGGGAAAAAAAAAAAAAGATTTAAGAAATTCATAAAAAAATTAAACTTTGACCTACTTTTCCCAAAATGTAATTACATCTATTCTGGATCACTGGCAATTTATAAATCTAATTTGGTATGATTTCAACCTATTGTTTTGCTGCTACAGACATTTGAAATTTGGCCCATTATAAGTAAATGGGGAAAAAAAAGATTTGAAAAATTAATACAACATTTTTAACTTTCACCTGCTTTTCCCAAAATGTAATCAGATCTATTTAGGGTCATTGGCAATCTATAATTCCAATTTGGTATGAATTTAACCAATTGTGTTGGTGCTACAGACATTTGAAAGTTCACCAATCATAAGTAGATGGGGAAAAAAAAAGATTTTAAACATTCATTAAGTATTTAGACTTTGATCTTTTGTTTCCAAAATGTAATTAGATCCATTCCGGGTCACTGGCAATCTATAAATCTAATTTGGGATGAATTCAACCAATAGTTTGATTGTGTTAACAATCAAAGAAACAAACCAAACCAAAAACAGTACCTCTCTCCTCCTGTTCAGGGGGCGGAGTAATAAAAAAAAAAGACCATTGCCACTAAAACTGTGCATTGAATCTGTCAAAGTAATCACAGCATGACGTCTTTTGCATATCACTGAGCCCTAACGGTGAGACAAAGATGGAGAATATTGCATACATGCAAAAACTAATTCTGGTTTTAAGCATTCAGCTCTGCCAGATCATATTCCCAGTGATAACAATCTGTCTTTGTTATGCCAATATCCGCCACTAATATCAGACCTCTGAAACATCAGCCAGCCTCTATGTTTTGGTTTTAATTACATTACCTTTGATTCCTGACCAGTAAGGGTAATCTAATTAGAATCTTATCCAGATGTACCTCAGCTGCTTGCAAACGGTAAAAACCACAGAATCGCGTAATTGGCGAGGCTGGCAGAAGGCCGCAGTCTCATGTCCAAGGTGGTTTAATTGTGACAAGCTCGTACTTCATTGTTTGTATCTGATTGTCCTTTGAATAACTTGTTCTTTATTCCGTGGCCTTGCTTTTTTTTATTTTTTTTTTTATACATGCATGCAAAACGGTTGCCAAGCTACAGATTAGATTCATTGTCAGACATGCTACAAATCTGGTATCAGAGGAAAACATGCTGGAATAAAAAGATTAGCCTGTCTGTTTACTTTACAAGCGTCCTCCTCGACAATTTCAATGTTAAAGTTTTTTTGCAAACCAGAAAAATATCACACTTTGCACCAACCTTTGCAAACCTTAATGGATTGACACAGTTTTACGAGTACTCTATGTAGTTCACTGCATTTTGATCAATTCTGTTTTTCAATAACCTCGCTGTGGATTAGCAGCCGAGCGCCCAGACGCCACAGACAGCTGGCGATACACAATCAAAGAGACGCATTGTACCTACTATTGTTCACCGCCATCCGTAGAGTATGCATTATGTATGATGTAGTCATTCCGAATGTAGCACCTAAACTGTTGAGGGCTTTAAGATGAAAGCTGGGATGTCAGACAGTGAAGATATTCCCTCCGAACTGACCAGATATCCTGCTGCGACCACAGTGTGTGATAGAATTAAACATCAATCACAGCGTTCGTTAATGGAGCCAACAGCCGACAGGAATCCTAAAAGCAACAGTGTGGAATTTATTAAGCAATTATTTCTCTGTGAAATGTTAGATCTGTAAGTATATGAGAAAAGAGGAGCCTGAATTAAAATGTAAGTAATATAAATGCTGCTCTATAAAGATGGAATGTGTGTTCTGTGGATGTGTGGTCGACTGTTCTAGAAAAGGCCATAAATGAAGAACATATCATTAACCTCATACACAAAGGGACAAAAGTATGTGGACACGTTGAATTCAGGTGTTTCTTTTCTAACAGGGGTCTGAGATATAAAACAATGATGTCATAATATAGTTTTATACTGGGATAAATATTCTTGCATTGGTTTGTTTGGTTTAAATAGTTACCTCCTAAAATGTCTCAGATGTTTTTTACTTAATTTCTCTCAACAATGATTTTTCGGAGTTTATATTTGATTACATTTTTGAGGTTTGACAGCACAAACATTTAGAGCATAGTGTCACTTGTCGTCCTGTATATTGTCCACTTTTTCTGTCGATCTTCACATGTTGCTTGCTGGAGTCTTATGATATAAGTAAGTCTCTCCATGTTGTGAAGTTCTTCCACAATATCTCTCCAGTTATTTAGGGCAGGGGGTTCCTCTTTATGCCATTTTCGTGTGATGATGATTTATTTATTTTTAATCCCTGACTGATTTTAAATTTTCTACGTGTAAATTTCTAAGATATTTTTCATGCTTTGACTGTAAAAAATAATTCTCTACCACAACTAACCATCTACTTTCTTCACATCTCACTGAGGAAGAAAAATCTCCCATTAAACTTTAAGAAAATATTGATGTTTATAAACTATATGGACAAAAATATTGGGACACATCATGTCTACAGCTGTAAGATGTCCTGTTCATGAGGATTTGAGATATAAACATCAGTATTCATAATCAATATTATATTTTTCACAACATAAAACTATATTATGACATTTGTCATTATTGTTTTGTATCCGAGACCCCTGTTAGAAAAGAAACACCTGAATTCAATTTGTCCCAATACTTTTGGACATTTGTGTATGAGTTAAGTAATTATGCTTCGAGACTAACGATATTTGAATAAAATCGGACTTTATTGTCACTTTACAATGCAAATCAGTTTAGCAGCTCTGTTTCTCTTAAGCAGCAAACTTAAAGTGCAAAAAAAAGACTATAAAAATACCACAAACTGTGCCAAAATCTGTTGACAATCGACAAAACTACAAGAAATACTAAAATATACAGAAAGCCAACGCTATATTATAGATGGAATAATTATGTACAGCATACAATGCAGGTAATATACAAGGTAAAATTGAAAACAAGGTGCATAATTCATGATTATTGCACTATACTGACTTGTTCTCTTGCATTTGTCGCTCTGTAACCCACACTATTTGTGTTTTGCAGTGTCATCAACATTGCCACAAAACTGAACAGACCATTTCTAAGATAGTCTGAAAAGTTAAAGTGGTATTTCCTACTGTTATGAGTCTGTTTTTGCACAGTACCTAAAACAGAAAACTCTGCAAACTCCATTTTCTGCAGAAATAAGATACTCTATCAGGCTGAAAAGGCTTTTTTTGCAGAATTTATCATGGTTATTTGCACAACTGGAATGGTGTGTCGAGTGTGTCAGTGACTTATTGTGTTTCTTGTTATAACATAGGTTGGGTGCAATGCAGAAAGGCATAGTTTTAAGTCAAATAACAATAATAATAAAAAAAAAAAATCACTGCACACAAGTCCTCCATTAACCAAGAGAAAACCCTGTATAAACCCTTGAATAAAAATGATAAAAGATAGTCATTACATGCATCACTAAACAGAAACAAAATGTTTTCTAGGAAAATGTACTGTCAAATGTTCTCTCCATGCTGCCCCAGCTTCACTTTGTCCAAAACAGAGCAATTCTAAAACTTCCCTTTAATAGAGTCTTTCAGGGAGGCACAGGAAGAGGAACAAATGCCTCTATTCAGTAGCGTCCAAAATGCTAATGCCTCCGGCTCTTAACACGTTTATAAGGGTTCCCATGTCACGACATGGCATAGTCCACCCTGATGGCGGCTGTGGTTGGGGACTCGCATGAAAAAGCCAGGCACATTACTGAACATGAGAAATATGACAACAAAATTTCTGGTTTCCCAGGGAACGGAAAGCACGAATCCCTTATTTTCCTCTTAGAAGATGCACGCAAGCATGTTATGTCACAGTGAACATTGACATTTCTTTCTTCCGACCGCTGAAACTGGTCATTGAATGGCAGTGAGTGTGGTCTCTGACATTTAACATATCTATAAAAAGTTACTGGTTGGTTATGGTAACAGCCCACATGTCGATGTAGTCATGGACTTTGTGTTTTTTTGGACGGGGAGATAGCGCAGGTGGTCTTCCTGAAACCCATTCCAGTTGCTTATATTGAATTCCAGTAACTCTGTGCTCGTATATGTAAATGATGGCAATACAAGGTCATGTATTGGCGAAACTTTCTGCAAGCAAATAAATGGAGGGCAGGATGGGTTCAGCGATTGCCAGGGAAAGTCATTATTTCTTATCTGTATTGAAAGCACTCTGCTGAGCTGAGCTGCAGCCTCAGAGCTCTGTTGGATTGATATTATGTCAACCTGCCTAAAGGTATTTCTCAGGTGACAGTCTGACGAACCTGTGGGACACACTCAATACTGCATCGACCGGCTGAAATGATTAGTCATCATCAAACTTTTCTCTGAACTCCTAATTCCATTTTCAATATGTTATTCCATGATCCACAGATTACAGCTGTTTCAAACAGATGTGTAGGCAAGACAAACATTGGATTGACTTTATTGAACTGTTCAGCGGGGTGGGGGGGTGGGGTTAAGTCCCTCAAGACAGTACCAGCAGGAATGATATTGATGTTTAGATAGGAAGTGCAGAGTAAACAGTGGTGTAAAGTAACAAGCTGCCATCAGTACCAGTTTTTACAGCAATTCAATAATGTGTTGGGGTATTTCTCTCTTTGGTGTAGTGACGATCTAAACCTATACAAGGCGGAAAATTTATTTTTATTTTTATTTTACCTTTATTTAACCAGGAAGTCCCATTGAGATCAGAAATCTCTTTTGCAAGGGAGACCTGGCCAAGGTAGCAGCCATACAGAGTCCGCACAAAGTCCAAAGAATAGAATAGAATAGAATAGAATAGAATAGAATAGAATAGAATAGAAACCAAGGTCCTGGATCTCACCAGCATGTTCTATCAAGAATCAATCCCCAGCTGAATTTGTGAGGCTGTCAGGTTTTGTTCTGTTAGAGTCCTGTGGTCTGGATGCAGGAGGGTCAAAACACAGTAATGTCCCGTCAGACAGCGGACTTTAACTGATCGCCATTCCAACATTTATTTCAATATAAAGTAGCTCCTTGTTTTGAATAATCCCTTATGGTCCAATTAAAGCAAAAATGAATTTAAAAGTAAAAAAGTGGGTCATTTAGCAACACTAATCTGTCAAATTGTCTCTAAAATGTCCCATCAGAGAGATTTCAAATACTGTGTTTTGACCCAGGAGATCAATCTGCCAATAGAAGTGGGCGGTACTTTCACTGGAGGAGAACTCAACTAATTCAATCAAAGTCCATATATGACTTCTGTTAGTGTTCAGTAGGAACTATACTTCGAAGGTAGCTTTAGTTTCCAGTAGTCTCTTTTCCATTGATTCTCAAATTGCGCAAATATAACTTGTACATAAAAATGTATCTAATGGAAAAACGACAATTTCACCAAAACTCTCATTTTTTATTATTTTTTAGATTAAAAGCTTTTCCAGCCCTTTTTATTACAAAATTACAAATTATTACATACAAGTAGATCAACAATTCATTTGCAAGATACATTTTGTAATAGGACACCCCAGAAGCAGTCCTCAGCTTATAAATGGGGGCCCCTTAACATGTGATAAAGATTATAATGTAAATTGTGTTTTTAATAAATTAAGATGTTCTGAATAACTACAAATACATTTAAAATATTGCCTATCTATCTTAACAATGTTTTCATTTCCTTTTTGCACTGGCAACAGGTGGTTTTTCGGGTGTAGCACAATTGGTATATCACACAAAACTGCAATAGAACGACCTTTTTTCTGCAACTAGAGTCATGTGGATTTAAAAAAAAAAAGGATGTTGACGAATGTTACAACAAGCGAAGAAGATGAGTTTTAAAAGAAACGTGGCGTGGTATGTGTGGACACATCAGGAAACCGAATCATTTTTAATTTAGTACGGGAGAGGGGTAATATAATAATAATAATGAATATATCTGTAAATCAACACAATATTTATGTTTCTCACCATGTTTATGGAATGACTTCTTGTGTCATCTCGCGATAATAAATAAATCCTTGCATTTGTCATTTAATGGAAAAACCCACATTACGCACTTCTGTTTTTTTGACATTTAGTAAATATCGGTAAAGTTTTGCACAGACGTCCAATGGAAAAGCGCCTAGTGAACCAACATGCTTTTCCAGGCGAATCCTGGCTTCAGGTTCTGCTGATCGGACGCACCTGTGGTTCCACTGCAGCTGAAGGTGACTGTCCTGAGTGGGTGTGGATATAAGGATGCTGAAACTCACTCTTCAGTTTGGTTGTGACCTCTGAGGAGTTAATGTCTCCATTTTTATCTCCTGCTAGAAAAGAGCATCACACTTTGATTCCCTCGTAGTCTTTGGTTTTGTCGGTCCAATGACTTTCTGTCTTGTTGGTCCTTGTCCTTTGATCATTTTCAGTGGGTGGTGAGAGGTTCCACCCGAACCACCTTTAGAACCTGTTTTCGGCCCATGTCTTTGTAGTACTTTTGTTTCCATTAGTTCTGTTCCAAAGCTTCTTTTTGTGTATGGGGAAATATAAGGCTTGAAACTAATACACTTAAATGAGATGCAGTCATTTGAATCGTACCAAGTACACCTGTGTTTTTTTGTGTCTAAACATCTTGGACATTGATAGTAACGCAATAAAAATTATCTCAGTGTTTTATTCACCTCCTATTTTAATCAGAGCCTTCATGTTTTAAAAGGGTCATATGTATCTAAACCCACTTTTATTAGTCTTTGGTTCATTTATTTGTATATTTGGACCCTAATAGTTCATACAGTTTGAATTTGAACCCTCCAGGTGCTGCAAAGCTATCTTTTGATTCATTCCGGCAAAAATCGAGTGGATTTCTACAATCTGTTTTTAATTCCCTCTTAATTTGTTACATTTATAACTAGTTGCGTCAAGACATTTGCACATATAAGGTCAAAACTTTTGGCGAACATTTCTCTGAGTACGAAATAATTTTGTCAGCAGCAGCGGTTGTAGTAAAAACTGAAAAATATGTCCAAACTTTGAGCCGATTACCTAAAATGTTCAGTTGTTGTTTGTATTAACGAACATGAGTGGTTGAACGGGACAGAGAAGCATGGTCAACAACCTGGAGGGGGCGGGGCCTGAAGTGGCTCATGTGCATTTAAAGGGCCATAGCTCAAAATGACCTTTCTGGTGTCATTACTCAGAAATAGGGTTGAAGACAGACCTGTGGAGTTGAATGAATGAAGAATTCAGACCCAAGCAGAGCATTTACAGCTTATGTAGACCACAGGGAAATGTTTGAAAATGAAGAATTCCATTTAAAAAAAGCAAAATATCACTCCTTTAAGACCCGGGCTTTTATAAATAAATGCCCATTCATGCCAAGAAACAAAGAATTTCTGTCTATGTAGGAAAAAAAATGACCAGTACTGTCAGAACCACTAATCAGTAGTTTATAGTGTAGTGTATGTTTCCCACTGTGTCTAAAGGCTCCTGATTGAAGTCTCTTTAGAACAAGCCAAATATTTGGTCATTCTACTATTGTGTGACTGAGATCAGTGCTACTATACCACAGCCCTGTCAATGGCCCAGCCTTTCTGATGAGCCACCTTTGTAGTCTTTGTTCCACAGGTCTTTTCTAACATAACAAAATGTAGACTTCATTTTCACCACCAGCTGACATGTGCATCAAAAGACATAATTAGATTGAGGTTCCTGGTACCGTTTAGTCAAAAGGATCTCTTCACTTTGTCCATGTTTGCCTTTTTTTAGATGTCCTGTTGTCAGACTCACAATGCTGTGTTCATTCAATCAGCGGTTAACCTGATTATTCAGCCACTCGGCGGCCGGCTGCGTGACCGGCTTCCTATCGGCCAACCCGTTAACTCGGATGAGCTCCAAAAGCCACAAAACAAATCCATACTGCGGCGGCGTTTGAAGTGGCACGCATTATTATTACCTTTCTGTGGGCCAGTCTTTATAGATACAGATAGCTTGCCAGGGCTAATGATTTTTGTCTCCATTTCCTCCTCTCGCCCTGACCTGCTGTGCGTTCGATTTTACGATTAAACAAATTAGATTTTACCCCACTTAGCAGTGATGCAAAACCACAGCGTTGCAGAAAGATACTGCTGCTGCATCAGTACTCGAATGCACACTCAGACGCCGTCCTCCTCTCGTTGGAACCACTTGATGCCTCTCGAGACCCGAATTAACTCCCTCTTTGCTCATTTGAAATGTAGAGCGTTTACTGTCATTACCTTTCAGCCTCCTGCAGCTTAACCCTCCCTACAGCATATAACAAAGGAAACTATTCTGCCGCGCCAAAGCTAGCGTAATTGCTTTCTTATCCTGACTCCTCTATAATTCGCAATATTCCTGCATGGAAATAAGGAAGTCGCCGGCGCTGTAACACAATTCCTGTGTGATTAATGGAACCAGGAGAACGCACAAGGTCACCAATAATGACTCATAATCAGGACGCAAATTATATTGATTGGCCCATTTGAGGGGTCTATAATAAGCTTCACTAAACCTCTGGCCATGTCTGCGACCTTTTCTGTTTGCCAGCAGTGAATTAATGTACTTTTTTATGAGATAGTGACTTAATAATAGTCATGTGATGTGTGAGTTAGAGGCGTATAAAGAATTGGAGTCAAAAGTAGTGATTTACTAGAAAGAAACTGGGTTAATTTTAATTCTTCATGACTGTATGTTTATTATTAAAGGGCTAATATTTTGCTAAACCCACTTTTATTAGTCTTTAGTGCATTTATTTGTGTATTTGGACCCTAATAGTACATGAAATTTGAATTTGAACCCTCCAGGTGCTGCAAAGCTATCTTTATATTCATTTTGGCAAAAATCGAGTGGATTTCTAC
>JAPQRP010000024.1:35722340-35740385 GCA_037367295.1 Apogon hyalosoma | reverse complement strand
CCCACACACACACCCCCCACCCCCCCTCAGTTCAGCAATGTGTTATGGATTGCTGAAACCCCCCCTTGCAAAAAAAAAATTCGGGGGTGGGGGGGTGCTGGAGCCTCATGATGATCAAAAAAAGGGGCATTTGTTTAAAAAAGGTTGGGAAACACTGTACTATAATCTTTTATTTATATCTTATAATATACTGAGGTGGACTCCTCATGTGCAGTATGAACAAAAGAACAT
Organism: Apogon hyalosoma; assembly: GCA_037367295.1. Classification (NCBI taxonomy): domain Eukaryota; kingdom Metazoa; phylum Chordata; class Actinopteri; order Kurtiformes; family Apogonidae; genus Apogon; species Apogon hyalosoma. Next base: position 35,740,154 of record JAPQRP010000024.1, on the reverse strand, counting down.
GGAACATAGTGACAAAAACAGTAACGGAAAACCTAAGAAATCAAATGATTACGCTGAGAACATGCGTCAGCAGCAGTAAAACCAAAAACAATGATACAAATAAAGTCACTTAAATTAGCTATAACACAAACAATAATTAGTAAAATATAATGAAATTAAATAAATGTTAATTGTCCGAAGGATTCAAATGACGCAATATTAAGCTTTTATTTTACTGCTGGTTTTCAATGAGTAAAAACTAGATTTTCCAAGATCAGTAAAAGCAGATGGTACTTGGAACATAATAGACTCATTTGTGTTTTATGGGTTCCCTTATTAAAAAATAGTAATACAATGACATAAGGAGGTAACACACCAATAAGCACTCTAAAAATAAATGAGTCTGTGTTTATCAGCCCCATAACAATGGTGATTATTTGGCTTATACTATAAAAGCAGCAGAAAATGAGCAGAAAAAAACAATTACCGTTGTTAATTATGTTTACTTGTGATATTTGCCCGCTCGAATATGGTTGTGAAAGCTTAAGTCATGTCTTAACACAGTGTTTCTCAAAGTTTTCTTCAGGGCAGAACTAATTTTAGGGGCGCAGAACAAAAAAATGCACTGCCATGTTGATTTGTCAGACTAGACTATAAACAAAGAGTATGGAGAGAATGGACAAGTATTTTAACTGGGGCGAAAAGAAAAACGTGATGTTTGTAGTTTTGCACAGTTTGTGCTTTATTGTTCTGAGAATGTGTGGAATGTAGAATAAGCCCATTGCAGTCGTGTGTGTGTGTGTGTATTAGGGGTGTATGGTACAGAAAAACTGAGGTTTGATTTGTTTTTGGTACAAGGGGCTTCAGTTCGATACATTTTTTATATGCTTTGGGTACAGGGGTCTTCGGTTTGATATGTTTTGGGTACAGGGGTCTTCGGTTTGATATGTTTTGGGTACAGGGGTCTTCGGTTCGATACGTTTTGGGTACAGGGGTCTTCGGTTCGATACGTTTTGGGTACAGGGGTCTTCGGTTCGATATGTTCTGGGTACAGGGGTCTTCGGTTCGATATGTTTTGGGTACAGGGGTTTTCGGTTCGATGTGTTTTCAGTACAGTGGGGGGGGGCTCTGTAACAACCAAGAGTGAAACTTAACATGCTTTGAATGTCCAACCCGGCCTCTGTGCCTCTGTTATACTTTCTGTTGTCATGTTTAACCCCCCCCCCCAATCGGCGTCCCAGCCTCAGAATAAAGTGTTTTGTTTGTTTTTTTGTTTGTTTTTGCAGTAAGGCTGAGAATTCGCTGCAGAATGTATTCAGGGGAAACCCTGCACATGGGTTCCGCTCATACTGTGTACGTTCCACTGCGAGGTTTGTGTGGAAACTTTAGGCGAGTGTTTGCATTCTTCACATAGGCTACATGTGTTCATTTGGTACACCTCCATATAGTATCGAAGGCCCCAAACGGTGACGGTTCGGTACAAATGAGTGTACCATTACACCCCTAGTGTGTATTTATGATGTTCTAACAAGTAGCTTAATTGTTGCAAGAGAACTGCATTTTTCATATTTGTATTTGGAAAAAATATTGTCTCAGGGAGGTTTTGATGAGTTGTATTGAACGAAAAAATTTAGGGAATTTTCAGTTTGCACAAGAAATTATTCATAGAAGAGCAAAAAGAGCTATCATATTGATATATCTTCAATAAAAGTTGTATTTGATCCATTGCTTCGATGGGTAGAATTGAGATCCGCTGCTTTAACGTGTAACAGTATTTACATTTAATCTACTTCTATTAAAGTGGTTACTGCCTGTTTTCAGTGTTTGTCTTGTATTCACTTCCTGTGGTTTTTCCTCGACGTGACTGTTAATACAACAAACAGTAAACCTCCTCCCACGCACAAAACAACACAAAGCAATATTGTGTCTTCAGGCAGAGCGTTTGATGTTCATCTGACAAAGGCTCTGACTCCAATAGCCCCTTTCACTGCACTTTTTTTAATACCCCATGTGTCCTTTCAACTGGTGAAAAGATAACTTTCAGGGTGTGCCTGGTGTTTCGGTGTGAAGCCAGGCTTTCATTTGTTCTGCCGTTCTTTCAAGTGGCACCGACTGTTGAAGACGGAGTCGCGTTTGTCGTTGGGCAGATACTTCACAGATCTGGTTCCGATGCTGCCTTCAGGTGCTGTCGGGAAGATGATCCTTTCCACTTGTGAATTTGAAATTGAGTGTTTTATTTATTTAGCCAAGTAAGTTGAGAACTGATTCTCTTTTCCAGTAACATGAATAATTCAGTAACGTTGTGTTCAAGTGCTTTTGTTGAAAAATGGCTGATGCACCATTTATCAGTTTAGGGTAAAACAGTTTTGGACGTGTTAATTCAACTGCTACAGCATTTATTTATTGTTTTGCACCTTGTGTATACTATAAACTGGAAACGGAGGTAATTTCTTTGAGCGCTTTTAAATCCAAACTGAGTTCTTGAGGCCAACTCCACAACCTGCACTTGTTTTTCTTAATCTGCTCGTAAATGTTATTTATTTTTTTTTTTTTACTAACCATTTATTATCAAATGTGTCTGTTATTTGTGTTTAAACTGTGTTGTAATGGCTAGGACTCCCTTGCAAAAAGCATTTTTTAATCTCAATGGGATTTTTTTCCTGGATGACTAAATGTTAAATATAAAAACGAATGAATTAATTTGCAAAATCATCATCTGAACATTGATAAAAGCATTGTTTTGTATCTTCTGCAATGAATCCCTCATTGCTCTCTGTCACGTTGTAAAGGTCAAAGGTTATTTTCATAATTTTTTTTCCCCAGTTCCCTAGTGGAAAATACAACATGAGGAGGCGTTCGTGTCCAATATTTGAGTTTGTTACCAGTATTTACCATAATTCCCGTAGCACGTGAAGGCAGCATTACTTTATGACTCTCACCATGGTGTTCTTTCTATTTCTCTACTGGTGCAGAAAAACAGTAAAATAATGATGAAATCCAACCAGTTTTATATTTTATTATTGGCTGTTCAGTATTTCACCTTATAAGGAACTTGTACCTGTTTTGCATTAAGCCACCAGGTGCTCCTCTGTACCTCACCCATAAAATTCTCAGATAATTTATGAAGCTCTTGGTGACATTCATGAGGTTGTCGGCGTGCGTGACAGACGCCTCCAGTCTGAGTGAATAATTCATATTGATTTTAAGTTTTATAAGCCACTACTACCACTGCCCTCCATCTCTAATATCCCATGGTGTATTCCGTGGAACATGTGTAGCATAAAACTATAACAAGACACTGATGATTACAATCCGTCATGCGAAGCCAGAGGACATGTTGATATACTTGGTCGAATTTTTTTGCCTGTGGGCTACTAAATCTGAGGCAGGATAATTGGCTATCAGGAGAGACTCTGTGAATAATGGGGCTTTGGGTTTCCCACCGCTGGATGCCATCACACAGCCAAGAGTAAAGACATTTGGGATATATACGGTAGTGTATGGACAGTATGATAATATATGTGATGAGTGACAGGAGAGAAACCATGTCGTAGGGTCGGTCCTCCGTTGGTTAGTTTGTCGTCGCAGCAAATATTCTTTATTATTTTACAATTCATTTAGTCACTGGGATCGATTTAACTTTTTCAGATATCAGTCGCCGGGGTAGGGGGTCATGAACTTCCCTTATTTTGTCAGAATTGCTAAGTTATCGTCTAACATTCCGGTTCACAGGGGTGTCGAACACAACCAAAACCGGCCCACCAAAGGGTCCGATCCGGCCTGTAGGATGAATTTACCAAATGCAAAAGTGTCATAGATCATATTATCAGTCAAGGGTAGTTTTTTTTCAACCTTGGGGGTCACCTGAAATTTAATGATGATGATGATGATGGATTAGATTTCTATAGCGCTTTTCAAGGGACCCAAAGCACTTTACATTGTTGATCCATTATTAATTCACTCTCACATTCTCACTCTGGTGGTGATAAACTACATATGTAGCTACAGCTGCCCTGGGGCAGGCTGACGGAAGCATAGCTGCCAATTCGCATCAAACGGCCCCTCTGACCACCACCAAACATTCATACGCATTCATACACCAGTGTGAGTGGCACTGGAGGCAAAGAGGGTGAAGTGTCTTGCCCAAGGACACTACAGACGGACTAGGACAGAGAGGGATTCGAACCACCAACCCTTCGGTTATTTGATGGCCCGCTCTACCTCCTGAGCCATGGCCGCCCCAAATTTCTAGTAATTGATAAAAAAAAAGACTAATTAAACATATTTTTAATGATTCAATATATATTTCAGTATAATTAAAACACCATACACTTTTCCTAATAAAAATCAAGTTCAAATAAAGTGCAGGATATAATATCTGAGAGGGCATATCTTGATTGACGTGATCATATGACCGTGTGCGTTACTATGCTTCAACCTGCCCGGATACAGTCACAGTCAGAAAACCGGACCGAACAGAGAATGGAAAGATTTCTTGGCCCGCCTGGCCCTGATAAGACATCTACAAGAGAAACTGAGAAGCAGACACCAAAAAAGTGCATTATATACGTTATATAGCCTAAATGTTGTCTAAAATTAATGTTTATGTGCAACATAGTATAGCAAACTATTACATGATCAAAAACAAATCAATTTTAGCAAAAAAAAAAAAAATTCTCTGTTTTGAATGTCTGGGGTCGCCAGAAATTTATCATGTTAAAATGGGAGCCAAAAAAGGTTGGGAACCACTGCTGTATAGAAATATGCTATTTTAATAATAATGAACAATAGGAAATGTAGTTAAAAATCACTTATTTTACCAAGTGTAAGGTGTAACGTGCCTCACAAACATTGTACCATAGACAACGCAGGACCAGGAGGGGACCAAAGTGTCTGTTCTTGGATTTGGACAAGACAGGAATTGATTGTTTAAGGAGTATTTTAATGTGCGTACGATGCAGCAGACGTAAACATCTACTCCTGCGTCACCCTGCGATTCTTCCTCAGAGTCACTACCAGCAGAAAGTGTCAAAAATAATAGGAATATACGTATAATTTAAGAGAGTGTAGTCAATATCAAGACCCAGCCCAACTCTTTAAAAGCAATATGTGTTGTTCGGATGAGTGATGTGTTTTTAGACGTTGACAGGAAATGCGTTGTCATTATCAGAATGTGAAATAACCTGCACTGGGATATGAGATTTGGGTCGTATCTCACATCCAGACCTGGAGCTCAGAAATGAAAGGGGCACAGTTGAAAGTAAATATTAGAGGAGCTTTTACTTTCTCTGGATTTTAGTGAAAGTAACATGGAGACAATGCTCAGCCCACACACCATGCCTGAAGTAGACCCGCCAGTCTTCTTTTTGTACGCGGACTGAATGGCTGTGAGGATGAAGCTTGAAAAGTTGTGCAGCCGGCCTATTGAAGAGCATGTGTGTGCAAAAACACACACGGACGCACACACTTCGCCACCCCCACCCCCACCCTTCTACACAGACATCCTTAATTCACCTCAAATATTGCTCTGCCTCCTCATCTCTTGGCTGTGCGTCCATGTGAGACGGATCCCGACGACATTTTCCACCGCAGGATTAGCTGTGTAGCGCGACGGGGCCTCAGCGGTCCTGAAGGGCTGACCTCGATGTGGACGTGCAGAGGTGGCCAGCACGACGCTCCTTAAAAGGCTGTTAGACCCGTACTGCTTATTACGAGTGGGCGTGGAACTCAATGATCCGCCTTGTCATCAGACTATGGCTGGAAAAAAGCTTGTTTTCTGGAAAGAATTAATCCTACTTAAGGATGGGAATTGAGAACCAGTTCTTGTTGAGAACCAGTTCCATTAGCTCAGTTCCTTAGAATCATTAAACAACAAAAAAATGATTCCATTTATTACCTTGCCCCCCCAAAGGAGAGGCAAGGGGTATTGTTTTAGGTTTGATTTGTTTCTTTCTTTGTTTGTTAACACTCTAGCAGCAAAACTATTAGTTGAATTCATACCAAATTGGGTTTATAGATTGCCGGTGATTCAGAATAAATGTGATTACATTTTGGGAAAAGTAGGTCAAAGTTCACCTTTTTTTTATGAATTTTTTTTTTTTTTTACCCATTTACTTATAATGGACGGAATTTCAAATGTCTATAAAAATATCAATTTTGCTTCAGTTTACTTCAAACTTGGCACATATATAGAGGCAGTTGATATGTTGACATCAGCACATGCATTGACATGATGGCATCAGCTGGATCGATGCCAAAATAAGCGACAATACGTGCGCGGGGCGGGTTTTGTTGTACCTGACACTATTTGCTGGTTCTGTGATGTCATCGCGCCAAATGCTTGTGTCTCATCTGTACTGTCCGACTTCTTGCAGTTACACTCTTTGTAAATATGTATAATCAGTAGTTTTATTTCTTACAACTGTTATCATTTATTTTTGTATTGTTTGTCTTTTGCACCATCTTTATGCTGCACATTTTTTGTTCTTGCACTTTATTTTGTTACTACCTTGACCAGCGAATTTCCCCATTGGTGGATCAATATAGTCTCATCTAATTTAATGCAATCTAAGTGCGTCGTATTTTGGACGTGAATCCGCTAATGTCTGGTTGTATTTGACCATTTGCAACAGTTTTAGACCTTCCATTACGACAAACACCATGTGTAAACATTTAACCACAACATTCAATTAAACTGCACCAATAGAACGTCTCTGATTGGCTGCTTAGCAAAGGGGGCGGTGACTCTGGAGGTGGAGTCTACAGCAAGGTGTGCTCTGTTGCAGCTGCTTACATTGAACTCCTCTGCGTTCTATCAATACTGTTAATGTTAGCTTCATTTCACTGTCAACCTGTTTTACTATTGTTTATGAATAATCTCCATGACGACCAGGCCCAGAGGCTGTGGCAGGTAGATCTAACACAGCTTTAACTACACCTTTAGAACCCTTTAGGAGGGTTTTTTTTTTCAATCAAATGCATATTTGACATTAAAGAGTTAATGCAAACATAGCTATTTGTACTATCGTTTATTCCTTAATCCAGTGGTTCTCAACTGGGGGGTGTTTATATTCTCCCAGGGTGCGCAAGCACATTGGGGGGGTGTTGTGAGTGACATTGTCACGTGCGGGTGCCTTAGAGACTACTGTTGTACATCACATTATAAATCACCCTGCACATACCCTCCTCTTGCCCACAGATTGAGGTTGTGTGGGGGGGGTATTGTCTGGCACATCATACACATTTTTTCAGGCATGGGGGGGTGCCAGTAGGCTCATGGTGCCATTAATTTGGTATGGTTCAAAAAAGGTTGAGAAACCCTGCCTTAATCCAGTGAGAATTGATAAACGATATCAATAATAGAACTGGAATCACTAAATTCTTATCAGCCCCTTTTCCTACTCTTCACATAATTCGAAGGAGAAGGAGTTGGTCGTGCTTTGAGTGTTTCCCCTGACAGTTTTCTTCTCCGACAGGTGGCTGCTACTGATGGAGCTGATCATTTTGTTATTTAGCTTCCTGCCTGCAGGATCCTTCCATTAAATTACAGCTCAACCCCCCCCCTCTCTCTGGAGGAGTGGGTTTCAGGCAGCGTGCACCAGCATGAGCAGGTCTGCACGCATGTGTGTTTGCACACACACTGCTGTTCCCTCCAACCATTTGGACGGCTGCGTGTCCAGGGTGTATCTCAACAGCAGAGCCCGGTTACCATGCCTACACGCTTCACCGACAGACACTGCGTTTATCTTAATGAATTCATTTTCAGGCTTCTGTTTGCCTCTGTATTTCCTGTCAGCTGTGTACACACACTAAATAGCTGTGGAGCAGAGGCCTTTTCCATTGCTAAAAGTGACCTGGGGGAAATGACTTATTGATTCTTGGGGGAACATGATTAAGTTGAGTTCTAAGCGGGCACTTCATCTGAAGTTGTGTACCGCAGAGAAGATAAGAACCTGTTGGACCCAGTGTAGTTTTGTCAAGGTTTGGCTTGGCTTTCTCTTTGTCACGTAATTAAAAATCGCACCAGTGTTCCTGGATCTCAGCAGCATGTTCTATCTGAATCAATCCCCAGTTGAATGTGTGGTTGTCAGGTTCTGTCTGTTAGAGTCCTGTGGTCTTGATGCAAGAGATCAATCTCTCAATAGAAGTGGGTGGTACTTTCACTGGAGGACCAGGGGTGTCAAACATATGGCCCGCAAGCTATAACTGGTCCACCAAAGGGTCCAATCCAGCCTGTAGGATGAAGGTTTGACATGCACTTTCAGCCCTATTTGAGTGCACTTGGGCCAGACTGATAAAATAATAGATAATAACCTAAGTATAATGACAACTCCAAATGTTTCTTTAAAAATAATTGTAAAAGTTTTCATGTAATTTTACTTTTTTAAAAAACTATCCTTTCCCAAAGAATGTGAATAACCTGAGCAAATAATAACAACCTTAAATGTCTTATGAAAAATAAGTGTAATTTAACCAAAATTCTGCTTGTTATTAAATGTTTTGTGTATTTGTAGATCAGCTGTAATCTATTAGTTGTAATGCACATGTGTAAATGTGATGAATGGTTTTTAAGTGTTTGTGTTTTATTTAATGAGTGGGTGTTTTTGGTTATTTATGTACTGCAATGTAAAGGTTATGCCATGTGACAAAAATAAAATCCAGTTTCTGTTTCTTCACACACACAACATGTCATTATGAACATCCAAATATACACAGACACAAACCAGCATAGACAAGCACATTGGTCTGAATGTGGAACCTGAACTAAAAGGATTGTTAATATCTTAATTTTTGCATTTCACAAATTCATCCCATGGGCTGGGCTGGACTGGACCCTTTGGAGGGCCGGATTTGGCTCCCAGACTGCATGTTTGACACCTGTGGAGTAGATGATTACAACGACAAATGGGGCCAGATACTTTTCCTGCATAGGTCAATGATGTATCCAGCTCAAGAATTTGACTTAGTGATAAGTAACGACTGCTGTAACCATGTATATGTGCATTGTTGGCATCGTCTTTATCATTTTATGTTTTGTCTTGTTTGAGATAGTCCACGTCTTTAGTGCACTTGCATTTTTTTAAAGGAAAAGCTAATAAAGTTCATGTCATAAATAAAAGAACAAAACATGATTGCAAATAATAATAGATAATCAATGATAATCAGTGTTTCCTAAAGTGTGATAAATAAACATCTAACATGCTAATTTGTGCATCCTTGTAAAGCGTGTTTGCTTAATTTCACTACTTGTAAAAGTCATTCATGCTTGCATTGTAAACTTCCAACATGTGTTTTTGTGTCCGAAGACGGAGCAGACGTTGTTGTGCACATTGTGTTCAGTAGGTGTTCTAATCAGGAGTAGAGTTCCCCTGATCATGCTACGATCGCTGAGCACGCCATCTGTGATGCTCTGACGGCCGGTGGTCTGGCTGAGATCACCATGAGCTGGATCGCAGTCTGGTTCAGTCCGTGTCCTCACGGGGTTCAGCCCACAGACACTGAGCGGACTGTGAAAAGACCTGGAACTGCTTAACACAGGGCTGTCGAACTCGTATTAGTTCAGGTTCCACATCCAGCCCAATATGATCTGAAGTGGATCACACCAGTAAAATAATAACCATAAATAATAATCCAAATTTGTGTCTTTGTTTTAGTGTGAAAAAAAGCCAAATTATATTAAGATATTTCAGGTTGTACGTGGAGATTCAGGTTATTCACATTTTTCCTTAGACAAATAAATGCAATTTCAACAATAGTATGTCTCAGGAAGTTTGCATTGCAAGCATGAGCTACTTTTAAAAGCAGAGGTTAAATTCAATCAATCAGTCAGTCAAAGTTTATATAGCATTTTGAAACAGCATAACGAAGACCAACGTGCTTTACATCTGAAAGCATGATTAAATTATAAGATAGCAACAGTTTAATCAAATACCATAAATGTCCCTAAATCAATAAGACACAACACATATTAACACATTTGAGTACAGATGGATGGATATTCATTACGTTCAGGTCAAAGACTGAGACGGGACAATCTGGAGACTTAGAAGTACTCGTGATATAAGTAATTGTTCTGCAGGACTCTGAAAACCAGTTCACTGAAATACAGCCAAATGATGGTGTAGATCAGGTGTGTCCAAGTCATTTTAGTTCAGGTTCCACATTCAGCCCAGTATGATCTAAAGTGGGTCAGACCAGTAAAAGAATAACATGAATAATGTCAACTCCTAACTTTTCTCTGTTTTAGAGTGAAAAAGTTAAATGTCATTATGAAAATGTGTATGTCTACAAACTATTTTTTAAAAAAAGTGAACAACCTGAGATTTCTTAAGAAAAATAAGTGCAGTTTTATCAATATTCTGCCTGTTTATCATTTCCACATGTACTTTCCAACTTACAGATCACAGCGGATCTACAAATACACAGAACATTTAGAAACAGGAAAAGTGCAATTTGCTGAAGACATTTTAGGTTGTTCATATTTATAAAGGAATAGTTCATAAATAAAGATATTTTTCAAGTGTAGTTTAACTTTTTTCACATTAAACCAAGAATAAAAGTTGGCGTTTTCATTGGAGCTGCACAGTATATCGTTTGAGCATCGTCATCGCAATATACGTGTGCGCAGTTGTCACATTGCAGGTCATGCGATGTAGGAGGCAAATGAACTCGACATGTTCTCATCTAATTTCAACCTGGGTACCTGACACGTACTGCACACGGCGAGCCACCAATCACAGTCGTTCTTAATCAGTTTGCCGAAGCAGACCACGCCCCTGCAAATGGAGCGAGTCGCTTGAAACAACAATTAAAAATGAGCAACAAACAAAAGAAAATCACCGAAAACAAAGACTTGGCGCCAAAAAGAAAAGCTGCGTCAGTTATCTGGAAGTATTTCGGCTACAAGAAGGATGAAACTGAAACACGTGCTCTGTGTCGACAGTGCCTTCCACCTGTCGCCACAGTGAGAGGAAACACAACTAATTTGTTTGACCATTTACGTCGGCACCACATAGCCATTATATCCTCCTGAGTAGTTTTTCATATCAATATATATCGCAGGGTTAAAAAAAACTGCAATGTCAGCTTTTTTCCAATATCTTGTAGCCCTAGTTTTCATTATTTTTTTTTATAATTTATATAATAAAAATGTATTATTCATATTATTAGTCATATATATATTAGTCATTTATTTATTTCACTTGTCTGTATGTGGCCTCTGAACTAAAACCAGTTCAACACCCTCGACTGTTAATGTGTAATTTTTGCACTGAAGGGCCAGACTTGACACTCTGGCGGGCCGGTTTTGGGCCATGGGCCGTATGTTTGACACCTCTGGTTTAACACTTCTCACTGCCATTTGTTAAACTACACAACTGTTAATACAGTTTAGCTCAGATTTGGAGACGTGCCCCCTCTGGTTTGTGATTTATCTGCGTGTAAATGTCCCCTGTTTGATCAGATGCTTTGTAGTGTGCCGTTCGGAATAAATCAGCTGTCAACTCGGATCTGGAAATAATTGAGCCAACTATTAAAGTGCCACGGATAAAGGAGAGTTGCAGATGAATGTGGGCAATTTCAGCGCTGGAATTTTGTCTGTTTTTCATTTGCAGTCACAGGTCATAAACAGCTCCAGTCACATCTCCGGCAGTGAGGCACAGGCCCTTGTTTAGTTCAGATAGAATTGTTTGTGATAGAATTAACCCACAAAGACCCAGTGCTGCCTCTGTGGCAGCTCCCAAATGAATTTGTCTATCTATTTAATCATTCTGAAGTGATTTTTCATCATTTATTATCATGTGTGTTTTGTGCTTTTTCTGTGTAAATCATGTATTTTCCCATATTTAATTTAGTGAGCATGTAAATGTTCCTAAAAGCTCAGAAGATAGATAGATAGATAGATAGATATTTTATTAATCTCAAAGTTGTGTTTTATTATATGAGAAACGGAGAAAACTGAAGAAAAAGCAACTTTTTCAACAAAATATGTCATTAGTTGAACATAAAACAAGCATCTCCATTTTGCATTTGTCTTTAATAATCATGTATTTTCCTATATTTATTTCACTGATCATGGAGATGGTCATAAAAACTCAAATTAATTCCAGAGGTCATTAGATCAAATCAGGAAAAAAGAGGAAAAAGTGACCTTTTCAACAAAATGTATAATTAACTGAACCTAAAACAAGCATCTCCATCCACTGTCTGATCCAGTTTCATGGGTTTTACTGGTGAACCAATGTTGTAGAATATGATGGTGTTTCCACGGTAACTACGGAGCCGCTGAACATCCAAATGGGTCATATCTGATGACCATGAAAAGACGACAAACTGTATTTTACGCCAATTATTAACATGTAGCCATAGATAGGATTAGTGGATCAACAGGTATTAAAAAGTTTAGATCAGAGGTTTCAAACATGCGACCCAGGGGCCAAAACCGGCCCGCCAAAGGGTCCAATCTGGCCCGAGGGATGAATTTGCAAAGTGCAAAAATGACACTGAAGATATTAACAATCAAAGGTGTGAAAGTCATTTTTGTTCAAGTTCCACATACAGACCAATATGATCTAAAGTAAAATAATATAATAACCTATAAACAGTGACAACTTCATTTTTCTTGGTTCTAGGATCGTCTACCAAGAAAAACAATGACCTGGGCAAATGAGAAATTGTTATTTTAGTTCCAAACTCCAAATTTTTAATAATGTTATGGTTGTTACCAAATGTTGGTGTAACATTGTGTGTAATGCACATGTATAAATGATAATTTAAGGCATAATATTGTTAAAACTGCACTTATTTTTCTTACAGATTTCATTTTTTTCAGGTTATTCACATTTTTTGTTCAAGGATAGTTTGTAAATGTAAATATTTTAGTGCAATAAAAAGCATTAAATTATGAAAATAAAGAGAAAAAGTTGTCATTTATAGGTTATGATGCTGTTACTGTACTGGTCTGTACTGAGCCTGGAAGAAATGAGTGTGAGAGCCCTGGTTTAGATCAGCAGATGGTTTTGGTCGCCAGCGGCTGTTTGGGTCTTTACGGGTTAAAACCCCGGACCGAAAATGAACGTACAACCGCAGGAACACAGCGTCTGTAAGCGGTTTTACAATGCATCAACCCAGAAAAACTTTTCCAGCAGCTCCTAGGCGATCAGCATGAAGATAGGGGCACTTGTTACCATGGCAACCTGTACGAAACCCTTTCACCGAAATGCATTGGTTTTCATATTGATTCAGAACTCAGAGCGTCAGGCAAATAGTATCAGCTCCAGTCAGGCTGCCCCTGCGTTCTATCTGTGGGTGCCAGGTTCGAGGCTTATTGACCGTTTTCAACAGACTGAGTAACAGACGACTTTTTGGTGCAATGGGCCGTGTGCCTAAAGTTCAATTAAAAGCTTCACGCTGTGTGTAGCCAGCATATTTGCCAAATGGTGTAAAAAGTGTAAATCACTCTTGGTGCTACCTCAGCAATCTGCTTGTCCTTCAGATATATTGATGGCTCTACCCTCAGTCATTTTTAAAATTCCCATTAATACAACAGCATTTATCTTAACCTGACAGCTCGGTGGGGTTGGGTGGGGGGGGTTGAGGTATCGTGAGCACGTGCAGCGGGTGGCATTGGAGATGCATAACGCAGCTCCACGTCCAGGTTTGAGTGGGGCCGTGAACTGAGTGCAACCACCTGCATTTGTCTTTCTGGGTTTTCAAAGCGGACGGTGGGGGAGCGGCGTGGCTTTACATCTGAAAGACCCCCTGGTTTTGTTTCTGCCCCTCGCTCATTCACCGGGGGTCGCCCAGGGGGGGTCGCAGGTCAAGAGGGCATTATTTTAATTCCACTGACACGATACGGTTGCAGACCTCCTCCTTGTTGCAGTCAGATAACATTTAGTGATTGCTGCTCGAGGACGATAAGAGATGTGTCATAAATTAAAGATGTTGTAAACATTGTGTTTCTAGTGGGGAGCAGTGGATTATATCTCACTTTTAAATGGGATTTCTGAGTGGATGTAAGGATGGATGTAAGGGTCCATGAGTGATATGAAACAACACAGAAAAGTATGGAATTTGATTTAGTTGTACATGTATAAAAAATGCAATTCCAGATTAACCATCTCATAGAAATACTCTGTTTTTTTCTGCTTTATTTGTGTATTCCAATCATATTATTTATTTAATAACAATAATAATTATAGCAATGATGACGATGATGATAATGATAATGATGATGATGATGATAATAACACATTTTATTTGTATAGCGCTTTCATGGAACTCAAAGACACGTTACATACAGCAGATAAAAACAGAAATCAAACACATTAAAAACAGATATAAAGCAGGTGCAAAAGGCAGGTATGTGAATATTAAGCAATTAAACTTTAAAAGCAATTTTTATCCCTTCACACTTTGTTTCCTTTTTTTGTTATCTTTTTGCTAGTGTTTTTGTTTGCAAGTAATTTCCATTGTGGATCAATAAAGTTTGTCGAAGTCTCTAAGAAATCAAAAATTTCAACCTTAGTGTGTTATTGCAGGACATAACAAGACTGTATTACAGTTGTGACATTTTTCAAATTTTTTTATGTAGAAAATCAAGGACGATGAAGTTACCATATTTGGTTCCTTGCCTGTATGTGGTGCAAAAAAATAAAATAATTTAAAAAATCCAAGCAGTACATATTAACCCTTTGATGCATGAATTCTGATTTTTTTTTTTCCTGAGTGTTTTTATTCCTCTTTAGACATGAAAACACCAACGAGATTCAAATGTTTTTGATGAACCTATTTTTTTATGGAGTTACAAAAATGTCCACTCAGCTGGACCCCATGTGTTTAATTCTGAAGCAAAGAAACATATATTTAAAACACAATAACAGGAAGTGATAAACTGTGTGAAAACATTGAAATAATATCATTTTTCATGCAGCTAATCTGATGTTTTCTCACATTTTAACATATTCTAATACTGGCTATTACTCCATGGAGATAATATGCAAAAAAAACCTTTTTGTTTAAGAAAACTGTTAATTACAGTCGAATGACAGCTAACAATTGATTTACACTCAAACATGTTAGCGCAGATCAGGTTTATCAAGAACAGCAAAGTTACAGTAAAGGTATGAATTGCAGTGTATGGGATGGTGCTGTGTTGGCTGATAAGGAACTAAAACAACAAAACCCAGGAATAAACAGGAGAACAGGTGTAGAATAGCTGTCCACTGTAGTGACTGCTATGCATGGAAGGCAAGGCAAGTTTATTTGTATAGCACTATTCATACACAGGGTACCTCAAAGGCATAAAAAATCACAGAAAAAAAAATACATCAGATAAAATGTGATTTTAAAATGCATTTACAGAATAAAATAAAGACATTGATTATATTAAAATCTTACATTAAAATTAAAATAGAATAAACCAAGACATTAAAATCAAAATAAAGACAAGACTGAAAAGAATTTACTCATGAGCACATGAAAAGAGGAATGTTTTTAACTTGGATTTAACAATGTTTCCATTAAAAGGGTTAAAAAAATGCAAGAAAAACACATGTAAGGTGAAAGGAGCATGTATTTTAGAACATTAGACCAACATCAGTGCTGATCCAGACCCCTGTCCACATCCACATGATCCCTTTGAACATCATTCCTCACATTAGTACCATTACTTCATGGTACTGAACAAAGCGGGTCCACTCACTGTCCATGCAGAGGTGGACCTTACAGACCCTGGAGACCACATTGGACCTGAGATTGTTGACTCACTGGAACTGGTGCTGTCACTGTCTTGTAATGTGAATGTGTTCGGAAATGACCAAAAATAGTCCCTTGCCCGATAAAGGGTTAAGCGTTTGCTCCTGGAGGATTCTGTTGGTGTCTGTGAATTGGCTTAAAGAGTCTGGTTTAAGAGATGACTTTATGATGTGGCGCTATGCAAATAAATATTTGACTGATTTATTGATATTACTGCCTCTACTGTGGTCTGATTTGGCTTCTCTAAAATGCAGCCGGCACACTCATAATGCTTACCTCTGTGAGAGCAGACCAGAATGACCTTGATGTAATTGAAAAGGAGGCGAGGAATCTGACATGCGGCTGACCACACTCCTAAGACCTAAGTGCTGCCTTTACAACCAGAATTTCATCCAATTTTTCCATCCAAACCCAAATGTAGAGAAAAATGTCCCTTTTGTAAAGCGTCCTCATCACCGAATGGGCCCTTGGGCGTTTAAATCGTCTTCTTTTGCATGTGGTTAACCCTTCCATGGCTCAAATATAACCACAGCTCTGACCTTAACTCTTAAACGTGTTGCCATTGACCTGCTGAATGTGCAGACGTCACAAAAATACACTTAGGACTTTGCAGGTATTCTTTCCTATCTTGTCAAAATGTCAGTTTCTGTTTTTTAAAGCACTGTTATTCAGTTGTTTTTCCTAGTATTTATGAGCTGTAGCTCACCTGTCATCATTGCTGTGTCAGTAGTGTTTACTCTGCTTATTAGAGGTGACAACAACTACTCTAAACAAGGGCACTGCTCCGGGAATACCCTCGTATTTTTATGCTTTCACCATGTCACCTAGTGTAGATTTACAGCTGAAGTAAATAACTCACACTGACTATCCTCAGTCATACTTTATAACACTACAAATTATATCCAGCTACAAAAAAAAGTCAAATTAAAGCAGTTAGAATAGAAGTAAAGAAGGTTCTGATGCATCATCTACATCAGGGGTGTCAAACATATGGCCCATGGGCCAAAACCAGCCCACCAAAGGGTCTAATCTGGTTCATGGGATGAAATGCAAAAATTCCACAGAAGATATTAACGATCAAAGATGTCAAAGTAATTTTAGTTCAAGAACCACATACCCCATTAAAGGGTAAATTCTTAAGTGATTTATCACCATTTATTACAATATTATATTCTGTACTTTGTATTTTATCAGTATAAATTAGGTATTTTCTTATATTTAATTCAGTAGTCACGTAGATGTTAATAAAAGCTCAGATTAAAGTTGGGGCATTATATCAAAAACAAAGAACACTGCAGAAAAAGTGATGTTTTCAGTCAAATCTATCACTAACTGAACATAAACCCAGTGTGTCCACCCACTGTCATTGATCCAACTCCATGGGTTTTACTGGTGAATCAATGTTGCAGAAGATGTTGGTGTTTCCACTGTAACTACGGAGCCTCTGAATGTCCAAGTGGGTCATATCTGATGACCATGAAAAGATGAAGAACTGTATTTTATACCAATTCTTTACATGTATTGATAGGATTAATGGATCAACAGCTATTTAACAGTTTAGATCAGTAGATGGTTTTGGTTGGTGACGGATGTTTGGGTCTTTATGGGATACAGACCAGTTCAATCTCAAGTGGGTCAGACCAATAAAATACTATCATAACCAATAAATAATAACAACTCCAAGCTTTTCTTTTTCTGTATGAGTGTAAAAAAACAAAACAAAACACAAAAATGTCACATGTTCAGATTATTTACATTTGTTGTGAAAGAATAATTTGTAAAACAAATATAAACAACCTGATATGTGTTAAGAAAAATAAGTGGAATTGTACCAATATTCTGTCTGTTATTAAATGTTTTGTGTATTTAGATCTACTGTGATCTGTACGTTGTAATGTACAGTTGTGCTCATAAGTTTACATACCCTGACTGAATGCACCTGGGACGATCTTGAATGTTCCAACATGACAATGACCCAAAACATAAGGCCAAGTGGAGCTGTCACTGGAACAGCAGAAAAAAAGTGAAGGTGAAGGAGTGTCCATGTGAGTCTGCTGACCTCAGTATCATTGATCCACTTTG